>JAPMLY010000667.1:95000-102500 GCA_026401115.1 Tetraselmis chui
GGGAAGACCCCATGGTTTGCGACTCTAATGATGGAGGGTACGCGGTGCCCGAGACGTTCCACCCGTTTACGTCATCTTTTTCGTCCATGACCTCCCGTCACTCGGACGTGGACGTCATCAGAAAAAATGACCACTATGAGGTACAAATGGACTTAGCAGGATACAAGCCCGAGAACGTGTGCTTGCAACTACGACAGCGGGTTGTACACGTTTGCGTCCCTTCCGCATTTGGCAGAGAAGGTCGAGAGTGCATTACTAGCGCAGCTACGTCATGTCGTCAAGGGGCCTTCCACTCCACTGTCCGCCTCCCGCACGATGTGGACCCCGAGCGCGTCTCAGCAGACATAGCTTATGGTATGCTTAGGTTGCGGCTCCCTCGCGGCTCCTTTTCGGGCGTCGATGGCCGAAATAGTTCTATTGTACCGAGCGGCAGCGCTAACTTCCACGACGAGATGGCGCTTCGTTCCGCGGGGCGACCGCAGCCTATCCACGTGGAGCGCCTGAGCTGGTAGTCTTTGGCGTGTGAATGGAGTTTCACGGAAGAAAGATGTATAATGAAGCTCTCAGACAGTGAACATCGATAGTGTATCAAGCTCCGTCAGCGTCTTATTCAAGAAGCAAAAGTTGGGATTGGAGGTTTTTTCTGTCGCACTAGGCAGGATAGAAAATCATGGAAAAGAAATTTATGAATTTGAGGGGGCAACTACTCCCTACAAGTCAACCACGATCTCACAGGATTTTTTTCATAGATATTATTCCAGTTGGATCGTAAACTGGCGGCAGTGACATTAGAAATAATCCTTTCCTTTAAATAAAATAAATGGCAATAAGCAAAAATGCAGTTTCCGACGGGAGCTTATTATAGGACGGTGTGCCCGTACACATACCCGTATGTGCGCGTTCGCTGGGGGAGTCTTGGTCTCATGCTCGTCCGCGCGACCGCGCGCGTAAGATGTACCCGCGAAGATTGACATGACGCGCACAACAGCCGGCCCGTGCATAGCAATACATTAATAGTGTACAACAAAAGCGGCGATGATCCGATAAGAGGTCTTGTGCCCTCATACTCGAGCCCTAATCCCGGCGACCGCACATGTCATCAACGTGTAAATATGTACTAGTCCGTGTCCGGAACACCGGCGGCTATTACATGACTGTGTCCCCGTACACGTCCCAGCACATGCGCGTTCGCTTGGGGAGTCTAGGTCTCATGCTCAACAGTAGTATCCATGTACTCGCGCGTGACACCGCGCGTAAGGTGTACTCGCGAAGATTGACACAAAGCGCCCAACATCCGGCCCGTGCATAGCAATACAAAAAATCAAATCAAAGACTCGAGTTAAAATTCAGCTAGAAACCTACATGTTAAACACCCGCCCTCCGCGGAAAGCCATGTCTCACTAGTAACGGACTTTATGGGAAGAGTGTACACTCATACGACGCACGATTTGGAATAATACCTTAATTAGGATGGTTTAGAATGCGAATCGTCATGGCCGTCTATTGACAATCTCACGCATTTTCGACTTTGTACATAATATGCACCGAATACGGTTGATGACTACTCTAGATGGGTACGCTTCATGTGCGAAACCTAACAAGACTCTCGTCCGCGGTCCGCATGACTTGCGTATGAGCGGTGCAACAAAGGTTGCCCTAATGCCCTTGATGCATAATGTTCATAGCGCCGCCATGAATTTCGAAGGCAAATAATGGTCACATCACCACGTTAAGCCTCCACATCAAACATCGACGTATTCATGGGATCATGATGCGTCTGCCGCATCAGTCGCATCAAAGCGTCCATGAATATGTGCCCTATTTGATCAATGCATTCATGAATTTGTGCCGTATTTAATCGATGCATCCACGAACGAATTAGTGTCCTTTTTAAACGATGCATCCATGAATTAGTACGCTAATTAACCAATGCATCCATGAATTAGTAATGTATTTAATTGATGTACAACAAATTGCCTATACATTTCCGGGACATAGGTAGCATCGATGCATCCCATTTGAAATTTCTTAAATAAGATGATTTAAAAGTCAATTGCGATGTAATCTTGCTTAACTATATTCACGGTTACTATTATGTAATATTTCGGCTCATCATCTCCTTTACAATTGTATGTGTGACGAGACCGATATTGATGCATCAATGCATTGGTCCCGCATTACCCGCATCAATGAATCCATAAATTAGTGCCCTACTTAATCGATGCGTCCATGCATTCGTGCCCTATCTAATCAATTCGTCCACGAATTAGTGCCTTATTTAATCGATGCATCCACAAATTACTTACTAATTTAATCGATGCGTCCACGAATTAGGAAAATTATAATGAAATTGATGATGCATCAAAGTTACATGCTTGATCTTTAATTTTTGAGGATGAGGAGGCTTACACTTCGTTTGCATGCAAGCCGCGATTTATCATTATGGATTTCAATTGTCATTAGATCGTCAGATCAACAATGTAGGTAAGGTTTAATATAACTCTTCCTATTACTATTAGTGTATCGTTATCGTGGGGTTGGCGTCGAGGCTCTCACGGGCCACTCGATGTTAGTTTCCCCAACGGCGATGACGGCCTCCCTGCGGATTTGGGTGTCTTGCACTACCACGGCATCCGAGGCTCGAAACCTGCTCTTGATGCCGTGGTTTCGGTGTGTCCGGCGTTTCTAGCCCTCCATCTCCCATAGCCGCTCTAAGCCGCGCTGAGAAGACAAAATTCGAAAAGTACTCGGAAGGGGTGCACAGTCGCCCCGACATCCGCTTCAATACCTTTGCGGTTCCGGAATTTGGTGCTCTTGGCGGTCAAGCCACGGGTTTTTTATGGAGTTGGCTAGGCATGTAACCGCCTCTAAAGGGATGAATGTAGGCAACTTGTTAGCCTCATGGCACCGAAATGTTTCTCCCGCCGTCCAAGTCGCTCACCCGGACAATGTCTTAGGTAGGGAGGCGGGGGGCGTAGTGCAAGAGATGTCTTCAAAATCAAAGGACGACAACAAAATCATGAAAACCATCAAATAAATGGCCGCCAAAACGGGTGTTTTTTAATGCAAGTAACTGAGATTGCGAGTTTAAAGCTCTCCGGCAGCAGTGCGTGAGATCAACACTACTCTGCTTTACCGGATACGAGCAACCGATGATAAGCGGGAATGAGAGAGGGGAACATTGTGGAGTGTTACCGTCCCGTCGATCTCACCACATCGGCCCGAGGAGTCACTTCGCGAAAGAGGGGAGAAGGAGGCAACCAAGAGTTACAACTAGCTGTTTTTGATGGCTTACAGTTAATGTTTGGGCTATTTTAGCTGTAAAGGGTCGCTGAGCTTTTACAATCGTCGCCTAATTGTAAAAAACTAACGACCGTACCGCACAACAGTCGCCAGTGACCCATCCAAAGCCGCAGCCACCATCTCCTGCGTCAACACCCTGGTAAAGACGCCTTCGCCCCCCTTATCGCTCTCTTCAACAGTAAACTCCGCGCCCTCCTCACCCTCACCCTTGTCGCTACCATGCTGTTGTTGCATGGGATGATACCGGCGGGGCCCATCCCCAACCGCAGCGCCTCCGACCTCGAGCAGATGCGAGGGACGGGCACATGTGAGGGGAAGCTCTGTTGGCTGCTGCTCTTGCAGCTCCTCCCATGACGTTGCCCTGCACACCATCGCCGGTGTGTCATTCGCGTAGGTCTGAAAAACGTCCGTGAATTAGAAAGTAATAAACATAAGAAAAACAGATAAATGAAAGGATTGATTGTTATAAAGGAATGAACACTATAAAGCAATGATGATGTTGGTTGAGCCACATAAGGGAGAGACAGTGGGGCGTACTTGGGGGGAGGGGGCGTCGTGGCCTTTGAAGCTGTAGCAGAGAGATGAGGCAAAGAGGGGACCGCATACGCGAGCGACACCTTATCTTGGCCCAACATCGCGGCCGCTCGGTTCAGGACCTGGAGCAGATTGGTGACATGCTGAGGTCAGCGGGTTCGGTGAGGTCATGCCTTTACATGTGATGATGGGCTGTGGTGGTGGTGGTTGTGGTGGTGATTGTGGAGGTGGGGACTATTTATGGCTTCGACAAAGATAGCAGGGCGTCGTAATTCAGGGTTTAGGGTTTTTTGCGTTCCGATCATAAACCCAACGACCCCTTACTATCATTGCCACTGTTAAAATCATCAAGGTAATCACAATGCCCCTGAAATGCACCCCCACCCATCAAGGGCAGGTTTGCCGTCCCAGCGGTCGTGTAAAGAAACGGTAAAGGGCGGGGATGAAAAGGGGCAGCTGGCAATGTTGTAGGGCTAATGTTTTAGGTTTTCGGTGTGAGTCTTTTGAACCAAACTTGAGCTCGTCACGTCTTACATGAAAGCTTGAGTAACGTCGCAAAACCAGGACCCCCGGCGGATGGAGATGGGGATGTGGCGGACGAGTCCAGTTTCAAATCTGAATTATTAGGGTTTACTGATCACACAAAGCCCTAACCCAACCAACCCTCACACATAAGCCCTATAAAACCAGTTGAGGCTCAGACCAAGTCGTGCTTTGGCAGTGGCCATTGAAGCGAGTGTAAAAAGGGACGAAAGGGCGTGAAGGGGGGGGGGGGGGGGGGGGGGGGGGGGGTTGCTCACCTGCAGACACGCGAGGTCTTGAGGGCCATCCCAAAGTTCCTGAAAAGTTTTGTAAACAATTGAAGTAGATTAGCACAATAAAAGCAAGAATATTGGAAATAAAGTACCAAAAACTGTCAAAATACCGATATGAGGTTTTATGGCTGTCTAAGAGGGAGGGAGAGAGAGAGCAGGTTCGAATGGCAGGCGATGCACTGCGCTCGCAAAAAAAGGAACTCGCCCACACCAAACCCATTACATAATCAACCCTAAGCATGAAACCCTGATAAACCCTACGTAAAAGCTAAGATAAATGACCCCATAAATGTTAAGACCCTCAAATTCACCCAGCGACCAGCATGACAACATAGCGTAGGCAAGTTTAGCCCTAAACCTATTTCTTTACAGTTTACAAGTTTAAATGTCGTCCGTTTTATTTGTTCCATTTACAAAAAACGAGAAAAATATGTGAACTAACATTTTGTCTACCAATCAATTCAATGTGACATTGTCTCACCTGTTCAAGAGGCACCACCACAGTGCGCGCCTTGAGCCGCTTGACCTGCTCCAACACGTCATGCAGTGGCAGCGAGGCGGCGCCCCAGCTCAGCTGCGGCTGTCCCGCCGCCATCGAGGCGGCCACCAGCAACACAATGCTTCGGTGCGACAGCTGAAAAAAAAGGGGAGGGGACAGGGAGAGCATCGTTAGAAAAAAAATATATAAATCGTGCTTGGCGCGCAGCGCAACTTGCCCATCGTTCCCTCCGCTGCACCACTTTCAGTTATTGGTCACTCATTTCTCGCTGAAAGACAGAAATCAATAATACAATTAACTGAAACCGCATTAAAATTGATGCAATTAAAGTCGCCTCGTTACAAGAAATGCAATACGTCTTCATAAAATGCAAGTGAGGCATAAATTCCCATCGACTTGCTATGCACCTTTAGACACATTCACAATATTTTAAGTGAATGGAGCAATAATATCGAAGATGAGAAAGCGCCACAAACTGAAAGACGGTTTCTGAGTTTGTAAACCTCGGAGCTAATTGCGCAGCTGGAGTTGTTCAAACAAGAGCATCAATTGTGTTTTGTGTGTATGTGAAGCTCTCTCATCCTCTCTCTCACACACACACATGCACATGAATACAACTGATACTCAAACACGTGTACAAACACTCTCTCACACACACACACACACAAAACACCTATGCACACACGCACATACCCTCTTACTTCTTACTCCATACAATCACAAGCTAACGCACACACTGTCGCACACACACACACACATACACACACACTAACACAACTGATACTCACACACGCGTACAAACAAACACAGTCACACACACACACACACACACACAAAACACAAAACACCTATGCACACACGCACATACCCTCTTACTTCTTACTCCACACAATCACAAGCTAACGCACACACTGACGCGCGCACACACAAACACACACACACACACACACAAGAAACCACCTATGCACACACGCACATACCCTCTTCTTACTCCACACAATCACAAGCTAACGCACACACTGACGCACTCACACACACACACACACAAACACACACACACACACACACACACACACACACACACACACACACACACACACACACACACACACACACACACACACACAAGGCGCCACGCGTATCTCACCGGTTCTACCCGCAGGGTCTGCAGGGCGAGGTGGGACTCCAGACCGCCGGTCCATACCAACAGAGTAACTTCCTGGCCGTCAGGCGACACAGCGGGGCCGCGCATGGGGTCCAGGTGCATCGGCGTCTGCCAAAAAAAGGGGAGAGTAAGAAGTTGAACACGGTCACAGCGAACAAGGGAAACGCGCAATGTTTAGGGGTTTAACTCATTAACACAAATACACTCAAACACAAATACTATGCAGCCATGCAAACCATAATCCGAAGAACCACAAACAATTCCCAATTAAACACACTTTCAGCAAACACCTAGCAATTGATCTCTTCAGAGGGGTCAGGGTTGCAGCGGAGCTAATGTAGAGGGGTGACTGCTAGGGCACAGGGTTTATGGATTTGAAGCACTGTCGACCCTATGAACCACCCCTTAATCTGAACCGCGCCCTAAACCCTAAAGTTTCGATCCTTAGCTTGGGCCGTTTGACAGCCGCCGTCCACGTCGGAGCGATCTGAAAGGGAGCGTCGACGGGGAAGAGCAGGGGGAGGGAGAAGCACTGGAGTAGAGGACGTCGCGATGGAGAAAGGCTTGAAAGTTCGCGAAGGTTCCGGGAGTGCCTTGCTCGACGAGCGCGGAGACGAGTTTCACCGACCACTGACCCTAAGTACTACTGCACGCAAGCCGGAAACCCGGAAACCTCTCTCCTCGAGAAGCCCGCCGCCAAGACCACAAAGGCAAGAGGCAACTGGAGAGAGGATAAATGCACGCGCGAGGGGAAATAGGGATGTGAAACGTCGCAGCGTGTTCAGATCCTTCGACAACGGCTTCCATTTTGCAGTTTTCGGGTTTTTAGTGAGCACTGATCCACAGATAACCTACCTAAAACCCTCTAATGCAGAAACCTAATCATACCCTGCATAGCAAAGGTTGAAAACCAAAACCCCTAAACATGCGACTACCTGTACTTAACAATAAATATGCTGCAGAGATTCCCAGTTTCGGCGCTTACATCAGATTCCCAAAAAATAAAATGATACATTAAAAAATATGTTTGTCATGACCTAAAACGTTCTGACCTAGTAAGCCACTTTTGCGAAGCCCTAGCCAAAACAGAGCTGAGTGGAGGGAAGACTCACAATGACGCGGTTGCGACGCGGCCCCCACAGTGAGGTGTCCACATTGTAATGCCCTGCAGACGGGCAGTGACC
>JAPMLY010000667.1:107500-155000 GCA_026401115.1 Tetraselmis chui
GAAAAGTTTCTGCACAGTGTAAGAGGACGGAGGCGGATTCTCGTCGAACTGAAAATGGCAGGTGCTTCAAGGTTTATGTTCAGAAACCACGCGCCGATAAGAAGCTCGAAATGGCAGCTGCCAACCACATTGCTATCCCACAGAACGGAATACAATATGCGGTGGTGAACGGATAGCTGAAACTTTCTACTCGTCGAAATCCACAAGGGCCGCCCAAACAGGTCAAACCGAGCCGGCCCGAAGTATTTACGGGAGTCGGCAGTAACGGCCATGACTACTACCTTACGCGTTTTAGAGTTTGGCGCTGAAACTGAGGCGGTCATAAATTGGGCCGTCAAGGCACTCGCCTTCATGTCGAGCCCGCAGGGGCAGACGATGATGATGTCGGGGTCCATGTCGACGAGCTGCTGCGTTGGGACGGCGAAAGATTTGCCCGCCGCCGCTGCCTCTTCCGCTCCGCTCGCGTGCGCAGAGGGCGGGTTGAGGGGGTGGCAGCCGCCTGCCATCTCAATCAGCGCAGGCGTCCAATGGCCGCCCACGAAGATGGGGTCTAGCCATTCAACAAACGCCACCTGCGGGTGGTAGGAGCACAATCACATCAAACGGCCGAAAGCACAGAGTTTTTTGGACTCGCAGAAGACTTAATATGTGTACATCAGACCGATACTGTTTTAAAGGAAGGTGAATTCGGCAAATATATTAGTACTTTCAGGAGTTCAATCATACCATATTAATTTGCCAAAATTTGTGTGTGTGTGTGTGTGTGTGCGTGTGTGTGTGTGTGCATATGTGTGTGTGTGCGTGCGTGTGTGTGTCCGTGCGTGTGTGTGTGTGTGTGTGCGTGCGTGTGTGTGTGTGTGTGTGTGTGTGTGTGCGTGGGTGTGTGTGTGTATGTGTGTGTGTGTGTGTGTGTGTGTGCGTGGGTGTGTGTGAGTGTGTGTGCATATGTGTGTGTGTGTGTGTGTGTGTTCGTGCGTGGGTGTGTCCGTGCGTGGGTGTGTGTGTGTGTATGTGTGTGTGTGTGCGTGGGTGTGTGTGTGTATGTGTGTGTGTGTGTGTGTGTGCGTGGGTGTGTGTGTATATGTGTGTATGTGTGTATGTGTGTGTGTGTGTTACGGGCACAACTATACGGGGCACTCGTATTCAAGTAAATTGATACCTACTCAACTCAGTCGCTGGCTATGTATGAAGTGAAACCTACGCAATAGACGAGCATAATTTTGTAGCATCAACAGATCTATGTATAGAAGAAATGAAGAACGGCAGCGGTAAGTTCCTCTGCGCGTCCATGTCAGGCAAGCACCTTTTTGGGGGGGTCGCCGTTCCGGTTTGCCTTCACAGCATCCAGGCACGCCTGAATACGGCGCTCCAGGCTGGCCACCTCCCGCGCCGCCTCGGCGCTTAGTCCCGCCGCCTCGCCGACAGCGAGCATGTCGTCCAATATATCTCGCAGAGAGTTTGGATTCAGAGACAGTATCTGTCGGTACGGAGGAGGTGAGGGGCGCAGCGAAGACCCGTGTCAATAATTCATGAGTCTGCCGTTCGTGGAGATGATACGTCTAACCAAGGTTGGATAATCCGAGATTTGTTCGCTTTACCACCGAAAACTCTGATAGCACAGTATTAATTAATGATATCAATTCAAGATTGTCTCTTTTTCAAATTTCATTCTTTTTCTATATGCTGGCTTTTTGTAAGTCTTCTATCTGCTATAGGTCTGAGCGCAATGTAGTGCTCCCCTTTGTAGCACCTCGGATTCCGTGACCCTCTTGTCACTCTTGCCCTCTTGCGATTTGCTCTTTGATAGCTTTAAACTCTTTGTCCATATAATCCTTTTACTTCCATGATGTCTCACTCGCGTCTGTCATAAGACTTGCCAAAAATGCAGCGTAAAAATATCCAGCGAACAGCGCGCATTATTATGTTTTTCCTCGGGAAATCTTCCTGGAAGCATCAATTGGAGCGGGTAATCCTAATTTCGTTTACTTTAAAATTGATTTCCATTATAATGTCGTATTAAGTGTAGCGTGTGAAGGTACTTTCTTCATAGAACTGATTTTATCTATCGTTTCGAAACAGACCATGATAAATAATACATCAATATTCTTGCCCCTGGGAATTAGATTCCTCAAGAATGGGCGCTTATTCGGTCTATTCAATTGAAGCAAATACAATTGTGATTGGAATGAAGAAAGCAAAAGACGGATGAAAGAGCTTTATTAGAAGTAGCTGCGTTGAATTACGAAGAGAGATGCACGCGAAAAGAAGAAAAGTCATTGAAAAGGCGGAAAGCAAGAGGAAAGCGACAGGCCAGGGTCACAAAAATAAAATACATTTCATTTCGAATTCACATCCTATTATTCCATACGTACCCGTAGCTAATGTTTTCTGGACAGTATGTGGGTACAGGTACGGGTCTCAGTATAAAATCAAGTCCGCGGACACACATACTAACGCAGACTACGCGCGCGTTGCAAATCTTTTTGCCGAAACCCTACGGCAGGTTTCGCCGCGATGGGATGCGCTGCAGGTTTCCGACATTTTAACGTGCCTGCGGGGGTTCTTCTATGCCTGCGACAGCGCGCTCCACGATGCCAAGATCAACGGAGCAGACGTTGCAGAGGGACTGAGTGAGGATGAGCTTCGGACGGAGGGCCTCCACTGCCGCGCTGTCGATGGTGTACAACCCCTTGCCCGCCGCTAGACTGGCACTCACTGCGTCATTCATCTGCCGGCTGGACTCAAACGCGTGCACCTGCCCCGTCAGCGTTGGCAGGTGCGTTATGGCGGCAGGGAAATCGCACTCGTGGCTGCGCCCGACCATCAGACCGCCGCCACCGACGGCGCACATGATCTCCGTCGCGCTGGGCAAGAAGCTTACCACCCGCATCTTGGACCAGTGTAGGATGGTGCTCAGTGACCTCGAGCTTTGGGTCCTTGGCATCAGCTGGTGTCGTGGTCAATAATATGTAATGAGCACGAGGCGTATGTTGATCTCCCGCCGTCAAATGAGAGCCAATCGACAAGAACAGCAGTACCCGGGTACAGCAGGTAGGAAGTCGCGGGCGGAGGGTATGACGCCACTGACAGCAGCAAATAATGAAGTGCATACACTCTTCCACAAAATTCTGGAAAAGATTCCGCACCTTCGCACGTAAAAAATGTAACCATGCGTCGATTTTATTGACAAATGTCCTGAAATCCTTGGCAATGCTTTGACGCCCAAGGTGGAATGCGCCGACAACTCCCGAGGGGCGAATTCGAGCACTGCCGGGCTGGTGTACTTGGCGGGGCTATCGCGCCCGCACCCGTGCGGCACGCTCTTTCAAACAGTCGCCGTGCCGGTTAAACGAAACGAGTAACGGGCAAACAATGCCGCAATATGAATGCTTATGCGACGGTCGCGCAAATACAATGCATAGGCGACATGGGGGGGGGGGGGGGGGGGGGGGGGGGGGGGGGCAGGCCGCTGTGGGGGACACGCACGAAATCGCTTGTGTAGACTTACCACCGATATGCGCACAACCCGATGGCAAGCTACTTTCGGCTACAATGTTAAATGATCATAACTTACTCAAATATGGTGAAAACTTTTTCAACGAGGTACCGCTAAACGCATATTTTCAATGCGCGTCGAACGCACCTACTTTGGAGTTCAAAAACAAACAATCCATTTTGGTGATATATTTTAGTTTCCGTAATATTCCGGTAAAGTTGAGCCGCAACGCCAAGCAACACCCGTCGAATTCGAATCACCTCATTAGGCATGATTTGTGCGGGGTTTATCGATATATGGTTACCAATTCTTCATTCCTACTGATTTCCGAGCCTAATTCTCGACGTGTGCCACGCGTTGGGCAAGCACATACCCTACCATTCCAAACACCACCGTCAACGTGATGCGTCCCTAACGGCCAAGTTGGACCTCGCCCCTCCCCTCAGCCAATCGCCTTTGCATGTGTGTAGCGTGCAGTGTTTATCCAAACCTGCGCCATATGCGTTTTTTATGGCTTGCTTTCCAAAAACATCACCCGTGCATACGGTATGAACTTCCGTTCTAGATTCACACCCGCAAACCAAGCCTCGCGCATTGAATACGGCGGCCACGCCTCCAACCCCCCTCCCAAAAGTCCCCAAAAGTACGGTTACGTGGAACACGGAGTAAGATGTAGCTTGGTATGAGCGCTTGAACAATACCCAAGCGTGGCGCTAAGAACGACGGGTGTAGCTTAGACAATTTATATGGGCTTAATTCGACAAACTGCAATGACAGCACCCGTTGTAAGCTGTGGTCTAACCACCCCGGATGACGGCTTATTGCTTGCTTCCCGTCTCTCCTACAACTAGGTGGTACTCGGGTGTCGTCGTGCTTGACGTGGTGAGAGGGGAGCGTGTTCTTGACCAGCTTATTTATACTTAACATAATGCATGTCCAAACTTTGGGGAGCAGTGTATGTAAATGAACGTACATGTACTTGTATATATGTAGTGGTGCATTGCTTAATGCTCCTAGCGCTATACACTACCATGGCGTCATAGATGAAATTCATTGTTGATTCCTATATCAAGTATTGCCCTCACCACCAACGAAAAAGAATTGCAATGTTATTTTACGACTTTTTTTTGGTACATAAAGTGCCAGGGGTCTCAACGCAAGTGGGAGTATCTCATCGGGTAGGATGGTAGGGTATGAGGTGAGGGAGTCGGGCGAGAGGCCTTCGTCAGCAGCAACAAGTCGGGTGGGCATGTGGGTGGGGTGAGGGGGGTGGCAGTCAAGGGGGGAGCGGATGAGTGTGGCGGATGAGAATGATTTGATGGGTTTGTTACCAAAGTCTGCCGTGATAGGCTCCCATCTTCCTCCGTTGTGGCGTTCCATGAGGGAGAGAAGGAGTTGTAGCGCACTGTTGTGGCGGTACTGTCTAAGGCCAGACATAGAGGGCAGTTACTGATAATGTGGTTGTTGCTAGTGAATTGACTACACGTGTGGCGACGAAGAGTGGGGATGTGTGGGAGGTAAGGCTAGGGATCAAGTGAATTTTGTCGATGTTGATGGTAATGATATTTTGCAACGTCGATGTTGATGGTATTGATATCTTGGATTGTCGATGTTTATGGCGATGATAGTTTGTGATGCTGACATCGATGGCAATTTAAGCCGATATTATCGCCGATGTATCGATATTTGGGACAATATATCGATATACATCGGGCTTAAATAATCAATATTTTACAATTGGTTTGATAATTGATGGCATTGATGCGAGCACTGTTGCCATCGTGTCGATGTTGATGTCGCAACCTATCACATCGATGGCACTATCACCGGGTGATGATGATGCTATCGACGATGCATCGATGGCTGATCTCTAGCCTTAGTGGGAGGGGGTGGGTGTTGTGCACGCCCCACATGAAGTCTTGCTTGTGCGTGAATTGGACATTGGTGAGTGAAGTTTTTTTGTGGAGGGTGAAGTCCGACCCGTCCGCAAAGACGCGGGCGAGAAGGGCGCCGTGTGTGGAGGTTTGTGAGAGGGGTGTATGCGTGTGATTGACGTTGTATGTGTCTACGTCAGTTTTGAGGTTGGTGTACATGTAGGGTGTGGGCTCGCCTAGGGTTTTGGGCATGAGTGTGTAGGGCCCGGTCCAATGGCCCTGCGACACTGCGGAACTTGTAGTGTAGGTTGTGTCGGGGGGTGGCCGTCTGCAACTTGGCTAGCGAGGGTGTCTCCGAGGGAGCGGTTGTGTGCCTTAATTTTGCCTACGTGGATGCGAATGCCGGAGCTTGTTAGAGTTGGGAACGGATAGTTACACGGAGGTCGTGCCGGCCCCACAAGGGGGCCGGCTGTGGTGACTAGAGAAGTGAGAGGAGAGAGATGGCGGCCGGCGAAGGCACCGGCAAGGCCGGCCGACCGCCACTAATAGGGAATAGAGTACCGCTAATAGCATGACACTAAGTACTAGAATGACAAATAGCTACCTTGTACATAAGTACTATGCAACGGGATGCTAGTGCTAACACCCCCCCTCAAGGTATCCGAGGTCTTGAGGTCGTCCTAGCTTGCGTTGAGGAAGGTGTCATCTTGGTAGAAGGTGTAGTGCTTGTAGCGTGTGTCTCCGGCCGGGTAGGTGTAGCGACATGCGCTCACAAGAACGTGCCGCTACCGGCGAGTTGCCGATATGAAGCAGTTCCAAATGTACTGCGTAATGTACTATTCTGACATGTAGCGGGAAAAACTGTCCACGGGGGAATTAGCCGACGCATGAGAGCGACCGGCGAGGAAGAAGCACAGCCAACAAGGCCGTTAGGAGCGTGTAGGCACGCAAAAAAATAGACGGGCGCTCGTGTTGACTCCCCCTTTTCGCCGTGGGAAAGTTAAGCTCCTCGCTAAGTAAGGTGAGCGTTGCGGCATTGCCTCGGGAAAAAACAATAACAATACTAATTAAAGAGCGCACGGGCCGAATTTTCGCGGGTCGGTTTGAAAAAACCAGATCCGGTCGAGAGCATCGGTAGGCTGAAGGCTAGGTGAGACAGAAAGCTGGGTGGGGCGAACGTGGCGCCGGGCGCTTTACACACGCTCTTCTCCTTTTTACGTGGGAGATGGTAGGACAGTCGCGGACAACCAACTCGAAGGCGAAGCGTGGGGTCGGTGGGACGATGAATTACTAGCGTGGCGCCGAGGGCTTTACACACGCTCTACTCTTTTTTACGTGGGAGTAGGTAGGACTAGCGTGGCGCCGAGCGCTTTACACACGCTCTTCTCTAGAGTAACTTGTGGAAGCAGTGGAAGCGTGGAGGGCCCATAACATGTTAGAGTTGGGAACGGATAGTTACACGGAGGTCGTGCCGGCCCCACAAGGGGGCCGGCTGTGGTGACTAGAGAAGTGAGAGGAGAGAGATGGCGGCCGGCGAAGGCACCGGCAAGGCCGGCCGACCGCCACTAATAGGGAATAGAGTACCGCTAATAGCATAACACTAAGTACTAGGATGACAAATAGCTACCTTGTACATAAGTACTATGCAACGGGATGCTAGTGCTAACAAAGCTGAAGCGAATGCCGGACCTTCACCGAGGTCGTTGCCCGGGGGAGGGTGTGTGTTATTGAGGCAAGTGTGTCACGGTGGGTGTGGTGTCCCTAAGCGTAGGGCAGCTCATGAAGCCTTGGATAAGGCGGAGCGAGCATGCGCTATCTGTTAGCAAGTGGGTATGGCGTAGTTACCAGCCGATGTATAAGCCCACGAGTTCCGCACGATTGATGGTGTTAGAGGGAGGGGTGGAGGTCACCCGAATTTTGACGCGCGTATCTGAGGTTGGGTGGGTGACAATTGCTCCAAGGGGGAGGAGCCGCCTTTCTTCGAGCCGTCGCCTTATACGAAGTCCTGCCAATTCCAAGCAAGGGCATTCTTGGCGGGGGAGTATGTTAGTGTCGAGGGTTCTTGGGGGGGGGGGGGGGGGGGGGGGGGGGGGGGGGGTAGGTGATGGGGTGAGGGGGAGGCGGTAGATTCCGGAGGAATGCGTTCAGTAAGTGTCGAGGAGGGTCGGGGGTGGGAGGGTGATGGAGGGGTTCGGAAAGTGGGTAATGTAGATGGACTCGAGTGTGTTACGGAGGGCTCAGGGCTATCAATGCCGTGCTTGAGGGAAACGAGGAGAGTGCAAGGGGATTGGCTACGAGGTAGATGTCCACCATCTAGCGTGTGCCAAATAGTGTGGGGGTGGGGGTGCATGTGTGATGGTCGGGGGGTAGGAATGTGTTTGCGTCGTTGGGAAGGGTGTGAAGGTGGTGGGTGTACGGAGAGGTGACGTATTTGGAGTGGCGGTATGGCTTGTGTTCCCATCGGGGGAGTATGAGGATGGGGCGCTGGGGTAGTGTGTGGTTGTGGAGTGCGCTTGTGATTGCATGTTCCATGGTGCGGCGCATGCATTCATGGCCATATTCTGGATTAGCGATGTTGGTGCCGTGCAAGATGTGCGGTGCGATGCTGCCGCTGGATGAGAAGACAGTGTCTTGGGGGTAGAGTGAGTGGTAGGTGTGTGAGTGCATGGATTTGTTGAGAGGGTCTGAGTAGAGTTTTGTTTGGATATGGACGGTGTTGCGGAGGGTTGAGAGGAGGTCCTCACGAGTGGCCCATGTGTTGCATGTGGTGGTGGCGTGTGAGGGTGAATGGATTTCCGAGCGGGAGCCGAGTCTGGATGTGAGGTGGTAGACCTCTTCCTCGAATGCACGGTGTGTGAGGTCGGGGCGGAAGAGGTGGCGGGTGCGGGGGGCGGAGAGGGTTGAGATTGCGCGACCGTCGGGGGTGCATAGAATGGTTGTGTCGTGGAGGGTGGGATGTATATGGACGGCAAATTTGCCGGTGGGAAGCATGTTGAGGCCGGGGTTGATGGGGTCGTGTTTGTATGAGATGAGGGGGTGCGTCCATGTTCGGGAACGACATAGGAGAAGTGGTTGGGACAAAGCCGGCATTGAAGGAAGTGAGGGCTGTGGGGCCGGAGGGGGTCTCATTGATGGTGTCGTGGAGTTGGAGGCTGGGGCCCACTGGACCTCGTGAAGGCGTGTGGGGTCGTGTGTTCGGCCGTGTTCGCACCATTCGCATTGCCACGTGTCGGGTCCCTGAGCGAGACGGCAGTGGGAGTGGACGGCAAAGTGCGGGCATGTGTTGCACGCAAGTTGTGGTGGGGTATGGGTAAAGGACTAAAGGGGTTCGTGGGAGATGGAGCAGAGGGTGGGGGAGGGGTGGGGAGACATACCGAGGTGGGAGTAAAGGAGATAAGGCGGAAGCTGTCGTCGAGTTGAAGTTGGATGTCCCATTCCGTGAGGTGTTCCGGGGCCCATTTGACCATGTATTAAGTATGGCCGTATTCCGTTTCTTTATGTTTACAGATTATGCGTGTGAAGTCACATGGAGGGTAGGGGTTGTCTGAAGGGGAGAGGTACTCCGCATGGATGTGTTTGGTGGGGGCAATGGGAGAGGTGTTATTGATGCGGGGTGGGCGGATGCCGGGGGGGAGGGTAGTGGGAGAGCGGGGAAGATGGGTAAGTAGGAGGGGGATCCAAGATGTGTAGATGTTGGTGGGTGGGGAGGCGTGTTTGATGGTTGGGTGGGAGTTGGGTAAGCGATTGTGAATGGTGTCGAGGGGTTCATTGAGGAGGGCGGCGCTAGGAGATGTATGGAGATAGTGAGTGAGTCGGGGACTCCTTCGAGTTTTGATATGGTTTTTCATGGAGGGGGTTGAGGCGCGGAAATGAATTGTAGCCATGTGGTAATGTTGTCATGCCAGAGGGGGGAGAGGCGGGAAAGGAGAGATTTGTGTGCTCGGCGGGGTGAGAAGTCACAGTGTGCTTGTTTTTAGGTGTGTGGGTCGGTGATGTGGGTGACCTTGTCTCGGAGTGAGGTGAGGAGGGTGTCGTCTTGTCGGGTGAAGTGATCGCGGAGTGTGGTGGCGATGGGGTTGGTGAGGGAGAGGGGGTGTGATGGAAGAAGGTGCCGGCGTCGCGTTGGGTCCGGACTAGGCATCTGAGTGTGGGAGGGGAGGTGCCGCGTGACACGATGGATTCTATGGGCAAGTGGTTGTACGTGGTGGAAATGGTATATATAAGTGTGTTATGTCCATGCGGCCTCTGTAACCCGGGGTGTTCAGAAGATTGTGTAGATGACATATTGTGAGATGTGCGGCGTGGGCTTTGAAGGGTGGGAGGCCGTAGCCGAGGTCGGATGTTGGGCGGTGGAGGGCTGTATGGGGGAGATTACGTACCGAACAAATGGCGAAGCGGAGTGCTCGGCATATTTGGCCGTCGAGGATGTCGAGCTGAGAGTCGCTAGAGCGGCCGAGTTGTAGGGTGAAGTTAACAAGTGAACCTTTATCACATCCGTTCATATGATATTTAATCCTATGAACTTACATGTACTCCCAATGATGTACTATAATAAATCTAGCTTGTTGCACGGTATTCCTATAGCGATATGGCGACTGCGAAACTCCAACATTCGCCTCAACGTGGAGTTAGCACAATAGATACGGTACGGTTATCGTGCACTGGTACGTTATGCACTCACACGAGCGGCGCCTCGCCGGGATATAATTACAAGAAGCGCTATAGAAACGTGGACATGAAAATGGGGGAAAACCAAGAGGGCAAGAGTGACAAGAGGGCCACGGAATCCAAGGGCCTTTGATTCCGTGGGAGGCACTACAATGTCCACAAACCTAGCATATAAAACATAATAGAGCACAAGAAACTCCCACGCAACGCTGAAAACGTGACGCGTGGAGGCCACAAGCGGCGCCTCACGCGCCGGGCGAGGAAGCACGGGGACGCTTGCTGCCCATGACACGGGTTAAGAACGCCGTGGTTGAGAAGGCATCCCAACCGATGAAGAAGTAGCCTCCGCACCATCCGCGGCGGCGGACGTCCTGCGCAAGTAGTGTCCGCGTGAACGACATGGACGGTGAGATAAACCTTTTGGCGTCAAGAGGCCAACAACTTGCCCACATACATACCTTTAGAGGCGGGCATTGCTTACCTAACCATGTTAGCACTAGCATCCTATTGCCTAGTGCTTATGTACAAGGTAGCTATTTGTCATCCTAGTACTTAGTGTTATGCTATTAGCGGTACTCTATTCCCTATTAGTGGCGGTCGGCCGGGCCTGCCGGTGCCTTCGCCGTCCGCCATCTCTCTCCTCTCACTTCTCTAGTCACCACAGCCGCCCCCCCTGAGGTGCCGGCACGACCTCCATGTAACTATCCGTTCCCAACTCTAACATGTTATGGGCCCTCCACCAAGCTACACTAGAGAAGTGCGTGTGTAAAGCGCTCGGCGAAATGCTAGTCCTATCTACTTCCACGTAAAAAATAGTAGAGCGTGTGTAAAGCGCTCGGCGCCACGCTAGTAAATCATCGTCCAACCGACACCACGCTTCGCCTTCGAGCTGGTTGTCCGCGACTAACCTACCATCTCCAATGGGAGAAGAGCGTGTGTAAAGCGCCCGGCGCCACGCTCACCCCACCTAGCTTTCAGTCTCACCTAGCCTTAAGACTACCGATGCACTCGACCGGATTTGGTTGTTTAAAACCGACCCGCGAAAATTCGGCCCGTGCGTACTTTAATTCATAATGTCATTGTTTTTCCCCGAGGCAACGCCGCAACGCTCACCTAACTTAGCGGGGAGCTTACTTTTACCACGGCGAAAGGGGGGAGTCAACACGAGCAGCGCCCGTCTATGTCTTTTGCGTGTCCTTGTTGGTTTTGCTTCTTCCTCGCCGGTCGCTCTCACGCGTCGGCTAATTCGCCCGGGGACATTTTTTCCCGCTACATGTCAGAATAGTATATTACGCTGTACATTTGGAACCGCTCCACACCGGCAACTCGCCGGTAGCGGCAGATTCATGTGAGCGCATGTCGCTGCACCTACCCGGCCTGAGACACACGCTACAAGCACTACACCTTCGACCAAGATGGCACCTTCCTCAACGCAAGCTAGGACGACGTCAAGACCTCGGCTACCTTGAGGGGGGGGTGTTAGCACTAGCATCCCGTTGCCTAGTGCTTATGTACAAGGTAGCTATTTGTCATCCTAGTACTTAGTGTTATGCTATTAGCGGTACTCTATTCCCTATTAGTGGCGGTCGGCCGGCCGTGCCGGTGCCTTCGCCGGCCGCCATCTCTCTCCTCTCACTTCTCTAGTCACCACAGCGGGGCCGGCACGGCCTCCATGTAACTATCCGTTCCCAACTCTAACAAACCATCTTTGTCAAAAAAGCCGTGGCGTGGCCGCAGAGAGCATCAAATTTCGTGACCGGAAAGAGAATGAAGCGGATGTCGGGGCGACTCATCAACCCCTCCGAGTACTTCTCGAACTTAAAGCGACTTCGGGAGACGGGGGGCTAGAAAGCCCGAACAAACCGGGAACCACGGCATCAAAAGCAACTTTCAAGCCTCGGATGCCGTGGAATTGCAAAACACCCACATTCGCGGGAGGCCATCATTGCCGTTGGGGATGGTCCGTGAGAACCTCGACGCGAGCCTAGCCGGGAGCATGGTCTATATGATGAGTTAAGATTTGTCTTTAACTTGTACTCTCGGTCGCGCTTGCAAAACGCCGCCCGTAGAGGGTGCCGGTACGGACGTACCTGCCAGTCCCACATATCGGGGGCGCAAAAAGAAATTGGCGACGACTGCGTGTCAAACAAGTACTGCTAGGTTATTATTTAAGCCCTGGAACGGCATGGAAATACGGTAGGGAGCAACGTATACATGGAGACAGAAAAAATGTGTTTTCAAGAAAATGCAGTGGAATAAACCACAAAGCAAAAATGACACGGAAAAAGGAGGCGAGGCACTTTATATATCGCGTGTCGCGCATCGCTATGATCGCACATAGTAGTTAGCTACTTGTACTCTTGTCGTCGCTATACAGTATTTTCAAACGAGGGCAGATGCTTGCGAGCGAGGGCGAGTGAGGGCGAGTTGCTTCGTCCACGTGCAACGAAGCCCGAGTTGCCTGTCCCCCTACTGGTACGTCCAGGGTGCGTTGTTGGTCAGCTTCCTTACCTACCACAGCAGCAGCACATTTCCGCACAAGCGATACATGCAGCAGCACTATAAGGGTACCGCTGCATGTGATTAAAAAAAAAAAACCCTTTAAAGAAATGATGTGGCATGCCTTCCTGTTCCTCATCGGGCTTTTTTCTTATTTTCTTCTTTTTGCCGGATGGCCTCCAGCACTTTTTCTTGTAACAAATTTTCGACATTACAAGACATAATAAAAGCACTGGAAAGTACCAATACAAAATATCTAAGGGGAAAGAACTGCATTGCATTAAAAATACACACATGAATGTATTTACAAGAAAAGGCACTGGAAACCACGAAGCAAAAATGAGGAAAAACCCCCTGTTATTCTAATAAATTCCATCGATCTGCTGAATAAAGTACGAATATTCATCGCAATTCGCTTTTCCATTTCTTGACTGAGTAGCGTATATATGTATATATTCTGTTAGTAATTGAAAAGAATTGAGGCTTTCAATGAGCGGGAGCGGGGCACCACCAACACCGACATTGGAGCTCGTGGGTACGCTTGTGGCTGTAACATCCAAAACCAAGCGTTTGATTGTGTAGCCACAAAAAGCCGACCACCCAACATAACCATGCCGGGCCCTAGAAATTGTCGACATGTTATGGCGAACCTCAAAACGCAAATCCCATCCCATAATCGTGCCAACTTCACGCATATACACAAACCCCCGAAACATGCAACAAGGGATGACAAAGTGGGATGACGAACCATGAGCATGGACAACGATCATTTGGATCATGCGCAAAGAAACAACCGTCCTCTCCCCACTCGTCGTCGGAGAGGCCGCATTACAAGCACGCGCCATATCCATATAAAATACTCGGGGTCTCGTGGGAACGCGCACCCGCCCGACAATGCTTGATACGCTTGCTCGGGCGGAAGACCCACAACCCGATGAGCCACCAACTCATAGCAATCCGCCGACATCCGGAATCCAAGCTCAATAATTCGTGGCGAATAAAACACCGCCAAAGCCCCGCTATCGGTAACGGGAATTACGAGCAAATGATCTTGCGAAGAGGTACCGCAAAAATATACAAGAAATTTTCAAGAAAATAGCGACCTCGAGAAGTGCACGAAACGCTGCAAGTGGCCGTCCACATACCGTGTTCAATGAATGTCGTCCCCATTACCTATCTTCTGTGGCTGCATCTGTCTAATTGCGTGTGTAAATGCAATTGCCAATTTAAGAAACGAATATCGACATTCCTTATAAAAAACATTGGACCACAAAGCGAAAAGTAGGAAGCAGGGAAAAAGTTTACATCCGTAAGGAATATAGAAGAAATATATATATGTACTTCAATGCAGAGGAGTAAAATAAAACTGTTGTCGCTTGGTTTTTTTTTTCCCGAGGTGTCGCTGTGATTTACCGGCCGGGGTCCTGATGGCCGTAGCTGTAGTGCTGTACAGCGCCGGAGCTCGTTGTAGCAGAGCATGTGCGATAAAAGGGTTACAGGTAATTTACAGGTACAGGTACCCGGCGGCGCGGGGCTCGTCGTTCCACATCAGCGAGGGGAGCGAAAGCATCGCGCTTTATCATACAGGAAGATGACCTTTCCATTTTTATTGGGGCTATATAGACGACGGCGGGGTACCTGTAGTACCGGACTAAACGCATAGACGAACTATGCCTGTACGTTATTCAGCGCCTCTGATGAGCGGAGGTCGACCATATCCATATTTTTAGCTAGCCGCCGTGATGTATAGCGCATACTGAGCGTAAGTAGCGTTTCTCCAACTCTTTCTCCGATATATACGCACATACAATTTTGTTATCATTTGTTTTACTGTAGCGGGCGGTGCCGTGACGGCAGGCGCCCATTATATTCTACTTGCCTCAAAGTAAATTATCTCCTCTATCATATATACCTCTCGTCGCCTATTGCGCCGAGCGCGCTCTGCAATATATTTCTAGCTTGGAGTCGAACGATGATAGGAACGTTGGGCATCCGAGCATCCCCACGTCAGCCTGATCGGATGAGAGGGGCCGCCGCTGCTGATGGCCGGAATCAGTGCCACGCCTTCGCAGTAGCATCAAAACTTTCCCTTGCGGGGTTCGACGCATTACTGTCGTCTTATTTACTCCTCCTGTTATTACTCTCGCACTATTTCCTAATTGGACTGGCAGCGACAGAGAGCTGCATCGGTAACCCTAAGTGGGGCTCTTGCTCCACGGGAAACATCGGGTTTAGGTGAGAAGCCCGCCCAGCACCCTGCTGATGTTGCAATATCACCCGGCCTTATAGTAATTACATTATACGCCCTGTAGCTTGTTGGGTTGCGAGTGGCATCGATAACCTGCTGACCGCCTACATCAACTGCTGTTGATGACTGCTGTGCTGGTCGACGACTATCCGCCGTGGACATAGATAAATGATAGTAAGAATATATACTATATGTACGACCCTGAAGCAGTCATCTCTGCCTGATGAGGATATCAATAATGACAATAGCCATACTCGGAAGGTCCCTACTTGCTTCGCTACTTTTCTATACTGCTGGAAATCTATAACAACGGTTTATTGCTGAGCATTGGAAATATTTTCGCACACTTGCAGACATCCTACACAAGATACTATCAAGGCATATCCACTTGACGAAAATGCGGATCGGTTGGTGATGGACGGCAACTTACAGGACTGGGCGGACCATCCAGTCGATCTTACGTGCGAGCGACTGCTGGATTTGCTGTGCCCTCCCGCAGCCTATACTACAATACTCATATAATCGTTCTAGCCCTCCGCGCTTTATTATTTCGTCACTCCTGCTCATCAGTATCCGTAGTGATGGCTACTCCCCCATCTATCGACTTTTCACGCTCACGAACTTATTAACATCACCGATATGACGCAAATTTGGATGGAGGGCCACTCTCGGCGGCGTCAGCACTCGTCTAGCGACTATCGAAATCAATAAATTCGTTTTTTTTGTGTCCTCTACGTAAACCCCACTCGTTATACATATGCCTGCCTGTGATGAACTAATTGATTTATTTTCTATTGATGGTGATGCGTGGTCGGTGAGGGTGATGCTCGCGGTATTGCGGCGGATGGATATACTACGGATTACAGCTGTAACAGCGTTAATTCATTCCAACGCGCGGTGATACTTTGCATGCACAGGTATACTGACGTCGAGTTTGCGGTACTCAATGGCACCGTTGTCAAGTTCGAGGAGCCTTTCAGTAACGGGACGTACAACGGGCCTTCGGATTTTTCTTACACATTAAAGCTGAAGTGGGACCCGACATGGCTGTACGTGGCGGTGGAGGTGACAGACGACGTGTGGGAGGACGTGATAGAGAGCAACGGCTGCTACGAGCATGGGCTCCAGCTCGCCATCGAGGTCGGCGGGGAAAACGCAACTCGAGCAGACGGCAAGAGCGAACTTGGTTTAGTGCAGGCTCGGAGGTCGGATAACTTGGGTCAAAGCCGAATGGTCATGATTAACGTTGCCATGTCGGCTGGCGTAACGTCTTGCGCGTGCGTTGACTGCGACACATCCTCCAACGCGCCAGCCAACGATCAATGTTGCGTGACGTACGAGAATCACGGCGCGCCCTCACCCACCGCCGGCACCTCCTTCCTGCAGCGTTTGAGCCTGGGTATCGTGCGAGACGAAGTCGCCGGTAAGACGTTTTACGAGGTCGCCATACACCGCGGCGATATCATGTACGAGGACTGGCCTGGGCGTGAGCTGAGCAGCGCGAGTCGGTGGAGCGCTGGCACTGTCATCGGGTTCAGCATGGTCGCAAACGAAGGCGCGGAGGAGAGCCCGGAGGGGCCTCCGACCCAGCACTCCTGGGGCGGCTACTACCCCCACGTACGTTTCCAAACACACCCGCGACCCTTGCTGCTGCCGACCGTAAATGAATTAAAGCACGATGATAAAATATTTATTGGGATACCATGTGCGCATGGTACGCGCTATGCGCTGGCGCCCTTATCCAGTACTTCTTCGCTGCTCTGTCACGTGATTATGGCTGTATTGAAGATTGTAGTGAGTATTCCGCCACGTCGCCCTTTCACTTTTCTTGTAATCTGCGTACGCGGGCAAGGGTGCAGTGCCTAAGAATATTGATTACAAGAAGAACAACACGAGCACGGACGGTGGAAAAGGGCACAGTACATGTTATCTACATGTAACGTCTATTTTAGTGCAACGGCTTACCTTGTCAAATTACAAGACTTTTTTGTTCGGCAATATATGTCGCTTAACATTTGCGTCATCATATCAATTCTTTTCGCAAATTCTAGAATAATTCGCAAATAAAGGCGTTTTTCTGCAGCTGGCCCTATAAATGTGTGCCGGTGGTATAATAATAAATTAAGGGCGGTACGGGCAGTGAAACCGAAATGGTCCGGTACGACATCAAGCATTTCGAATTGAATTTCGGTTTCTCTTTATAAGTTTCCGGTTCTGACCGTAATTTGCGTTTCCTAGTCGCCATTCAAATCCAATTTCAAGGTGGGGCGGGATGCTGCTGCGCCCGGGTATTTGCTGCCGTTCGCGAGGTGTCACCCCGGGGAAACTCTCCGTTATGAGTATTATAGACAGAACAAGCCCGGTACATGTATACGGAATCTCCGGCGGCTCGCTATCTCAAGTGTCGGCGCCGTCGCGTGCACCCAGCAGTGAGCTACTCTCGTCACGCTTAGCAGCGGTGAATTTCGAACACCCGCGGTCAGAATCGGACCCTTGAAAATAAAGCGCAATTATTCGTTAAAACTCGTTTAACGTTTAATTACCGGTCAATTTCGGATTTTCTGCTTATATACCGCAATTTTGCAACATGTCACCGGCATCTTACCGCCATTTCCCAAAAAATCTCTGAATAGCCGTATACTCAGTACGTATGAGCTGTTGCTATCGCCGTCGCTGTGGAGAAAGGAGGAATGGCATTTTAGTTTTCTGGCGTTGCCGTGGCCACTGTATTCTGGGAATCAGAATGTGTGTTTGAAATATTTTTTGGCTTTGGCGTTGTTTCATCTCTTGTTCGCGTGAGTTTTGCATTTTTTTGCAATCAATCAGGCAGTACCTGTACCAAGCATCCCGTGAAAAGTGAGTTGTGTGTGCGTGTGCTTGTGTGCGTCGGCGTTTGTATCTTGGGGGCGGGGGGCCCTAATATCAGCTGCATTATATTTAACGGTTTTATCGCAAGCGCTAAAAGGCAGCAAGCTCTGGAGGGAGAGGAGTGTATGGATCTTCATCAGCTCGTTTTTAGTGAGATTGATATTTTTCACAAACGCATTCGGAATTGTTAGTGTTTCCCAATTAGACTGAGGGTCAGCTTAGACTCTAATACAGGTGTACGTTGGTATGAGGGTGTAATCCTTGGCCATTTTGCGCTGAGGTGAGTAACAAAATGAGCACTTTCTTCACGGCTTTAGAATCGCCACCATGCGTGGCTTAAACTAGTGGCAGGTATTCATCCTACTACATCAATTTGCTAAAATGCATGTGTGTGTGCGTGTGTGTGTGTGTGTGTGTGTGTGTGTGTGTGTGTGTGTGTGTGTGAAAGTATGTGTGCGTTTATGTGTCTGCACTGAGTGTGCGTGTGTGCATGTGTGTGCGTGTGTGAAAGTGTGTGTGCGTTCATGTGTCTGCACTGAGTGTGCGTGTGTGCATGTGTGAGCGTGTGAATGTGTTGACGGGGGAGAGAGGCGTGTATAGACTTTAGAATCGCCACCATACGCGGCCTAAGTTAGTGGGAGGTATTGATATACATAATATTATACTACGATGAACTGCTTCCAGGACAAGATACAACCTAGGACCAATAGGACGTCCCTCATCTGTTCTCATACATGTTAAGCAAGGCGACCATTTAAGGATTTCTACAGTGGTTTGTTTGGCCTCACATAATAATGTATTTTGTCATTTTCTTCCGTAAAAGAGAGGGTAAAGTATGTGTGATGTTTCTACAACACACAGAAACACACACACACACACACAAGACATACACATTCAAACACACAGAAATACGCGCATATACCATATACGCGCATATACCCATTCACTTATTGGCTGTGTGCATGTCGTGTGAGATCTGTTTACCACACACAAATATCACATCGCACACTCGCACGCGCGCACGTACACGCAAACGCAAACACACAGACACAAACACACACACAAACGCACACTAACACACACACACACACACACACACACACACACACACACACACACACACAAACACACATACGCACACACACACACATACACACACACACACACACACACACACACACACACACACACACACACACACACGCGCGCGCGCGCGCGCGCAATACTTGTAGAAGCCCGCTCGGCTCGAGTTTTCAGTCTCGATAATTGTATAATCCTGGTTTTGATACTGATGCTATGTGGCACATGTATCAGGCGATCGTGTTTGGCTGGAACGGGGGCGAGAAGGAACCCCAAAAATTGGGGACGCTCGAGCTGTTCGGCGAGAATAGCGCCACTTCAACCGCAGGCGTATGTTATGGGCTCCCAATGGAAACTCTGCCGGCGGAGGGGGTTGACGGCGATGTGCGCTTTCAGTTCGACCTTACCGAGCAGCTGCTGGGCGCCACGGGCGACGCGGTGGCTGTCTCTGATAACTCCCTCGTCGGTCGTATCACCACCTCGCCGCGCTTCGGTCGACTCGCGCTCAAGGACACCACGCTGGCTAGCTCTATCGCTGAGGTCAAGAGCCGCTACGTATGGACCGTGGCACCCACTCACACCTACGGCCCCAGCTTCAGCTCGCACGACTCGAACTGCGGTGACTGCTGCTACACGCCCGGGCACAACGCGGTGGCCATCAAAACTCAAACCCCTGCCTGTAATCAGGAATGTACAACTTGTACCCGGAGCGTGTTTATGATGGAAGGTCCTCCCGACGCCGGAGGTAGCGACCTGGAGCGCGCGTGGGTGCCTGGGTGCACCGCTTGTGGCCTACAGTGGGCAGTGGTCGAGTTCGAGTATCCGATGTACGCAACGGAAATTCGCATCACGGAAGCGGGACGGCGCGGGAGCGTGACCCGTCTGGACGTCGCGACGGATTTCAAGGGCGACAACACGCAGTGGGGGACGGTTTGGGAGCGTGGGCCAGGGTACAACGCAGCCGAGGAGGTTGACGACAGCGGACTGGTCGTGATCACGCTGTGCAGTACTACCAATTGGGTAAAGTTTGTGCGGGTGTGGGTCGACACGGACGGGGCGGATGAGCTGGTGGGGCTGGACGCGGTGGAGCTACTTGGGCACGAGGAGACACCGAATGATTACCTTCGTTTCATCGACCGGGAGGTGGTCGTGGAGTATGCGCCCCTCTCCGGCCTGCACGTCTCCAGCACAGCGGGCGAGTCCTTCAGCTTTGCAAGGCTGCAAACTACTTGCGAAAGTGCGACATCAGCATCACCAGCGGCGTCAGGTGGTAGTAGCGTGGAGGATAACGAGCTTACTACGATATCACAAACTATCGGGATTCGTTCAACCCGTCCGGAGAGCAGCGCGCATGGAACACTGTGGAGCAACACAACCGTTGTCGCACTGCAGCCGTTTCGACGGGAAACGGCGACGATCGACGTGGGCGCCGTACTCGCAAACATAAGCGCCATCGTGGGAAACGCCAGTAGCGATGACGTAGTGACGGTCACACAAGTCCGTTTCTCCCACCCTGCCAATGCGGATGGGAGCAATCACAACTCTTTCTATCAGGTAAGCTCGTCAGCCTCTTCACACCTCAGCCTCTACCACTGCTTGTATGCTCCCTATAAGCACAATTTCGTGTGTTTGTCAAACCAACTGCTCATTTTGTTCTCGACGGCTTAGACAGAGCACGGATGTGTTGTCGGTTGTCGATGAAGAGTACGCTTGAAGAGTATTGATGGTGTTTATTTGGACATGCTCTGCATTGTGCAGGCTGGCAGTAATGAGGAAATTCCATCGGACGCAGAGCTGGTAGAGGTGGAGCCTAGCGAAACGGGACAGTACGCGCTGGACATGATACTGCGGCTCCCGGAAGACAGGGTGCGCCTGCTGACTCCCGACCCGAGTCGGCTGTTCTATATGCTGAGCAGAAATAAGAATTATTATGCCGTCTGGCACACTCCACATTATCATATTATCGGTCCTTGGCAATTTGGCCAATGACGTCGATATCTTCTAAACCTTATCGACATATGCCCTTCGGATATCTGACGACAAATGCCCTGTATCGTCATCAGCAGCTGTGTGTTTCGGCGAGAAACATACTTGTATAGAGACTGACGCATGTTCGCTTTTACTTTCCTGGTACGCACAAAAATGTCTGCGAATGCCAGATTCGCGTGTGGATCGTGACCAGCGTGGGAGTAACATACCGTGTGGGGATCACGCTGGCAAGTCTATGTCCTGACGGCGCGCCGGTGGCGGACTATGAGGCCGAGAAGTGCTTGGCTACCCAGAAGAGCGCCGGCGCTAAAACTGCGGTGGTGGCCGGCATAAGCGCGTCGCTTGGCCTGGTGGCGTTGCTCGCGGTGGTGGTCGCGTATCGATTGTTCTCACGTAACAAGCGCCTGGCAGCGGAGTTGGAGAAGCTAGAAGGAATGAGCCGCCTGCGAGATGACTCCCTCGTCGTCGACACCGACTCGCCCATCAGCAAGGTGCTCGACTTTCTTCAGAAGTTGAACCGGGAGAAGGTGAGCATGGTCGACATCGTGAGAATATCGCAGGAGATGCAGCAGCTACTGCTGTCGTCGCATCAGCTTTTCGAGCCGGACCTCAACAAGGAGTTGGAAGGAAAATACGACTCCGAGACGCGAAATTTTATCCTCACTAATATGTCGACAGCAGCCCCCGTTGCCGATGCTTCTACCCGCGGCTTCCGTCTCGCAGGGGCGAAACAACAGGACTCAACAATCACAAGGTTTTCGACAGGAGTCACCGAGTGGCCAGCACAACTGATTGCGCGGTGCGGGATCGGCTCGGAGACGCTTCGAATGCTGTCGAGGGTGGGGCAAGTCTACGCGATTGACCCGTTTGAAGTGATGTCGGCAACCAACGGACGCGGTATCACGGCGGTTGTTGTCCACTACATCTACACCTCGCCCATCCCCAACTGCATCCCTCTCGAGCTCCAGCCGCTGCTGAACTGGCTCACGTTACTGGATGACGCGTATGCCACGCAAACACCGGCATGTAAGTACCGTAACCCCCCTCCAACCAACCTGTCTCCCTGCGTAAACGTCTTCCGGGTAAGACCGAAGTGGACAATTTTTCGTAAAATTGTAAGTGGGATAGTGCACTATTTCCGAGGCGCGCCGTTTCATTTCTCAATCTATCGAAGTTTAGCGACGTCGTTCACCGACCGATTTCGAAGGTGTGTGTGTTAATAAATGAAAGCCCGAATGATAACACATGTCGATCAATACATATTCTTATTAAAGATATTCCAGTTCTTACCCGTATATGTGTGAATAGGATATGATACTACACATCCTTCCAAATTGGCGCAATGAAATATGAATAAAGATCGCACAATTTTTATTTTAGTCATTGAAGTCGATGAATGACGAGGGGCGATACTCGTTTTAAGAAATGATGCCACTCCACATTTCGCGAGTACTGAACCGAAATCCATGTCAATCTCGCGTTTGCTGGTTGTAACGGTACTGCGCCCGCCCCCATCATGCATATGCAGACCACTGTGCTACCCACGTGCTGGACGTGGCCATGAACATGGCGGCGGTGATGAACGGCATGGGGCTAAACGTCAAGCGCAACGGGGGCGGCTACTTTTCAACCATGGACGAGGTCACTGGCGCGCTGCACCTACTTGCCGGCATTGTTGCCGCTGCTATTCACGAGTAATCCCCCACTTCCTGCTCCACACTATGTGTTGTTTTCAAAGAGCGTTCCCTTTTGGACACCCGCGACATATAAAGCAACACAAAGTCGCCGTCCGTATTTTGTAGGATCTATGTCACACACTTACCAAATTTATGCAGTTAGGATTGGGACAAACAATTCTTTGAGCCGCTTTTTCCGCAAACAGCCGCGACCGGCTTATTATTTTTTGAGAAGGGCCTAATCATACTCTTGGGAACCCTTCCTAAAATACAGGAGCCCCATTGGTATTTGCAATAACTCAAAAGACGGTGCAAAGGTGTGTAAATGTTGTATTAACATTGGGAGTTATAACGGGACTTCGAAGCACATCTTGGATTAATGGACTTCGATGTGTGCCAATTGCGCTTTGCATCATGTTGAGTTTTTCAACAAAGTTCGTCTACTGTAAAAGAGTTTGGTATCTGCAGGCTAACAAATTAGAATATGGAACCAGAAATACCGCACGGGTTCCGGCATTGGGTTTAAATGGTATCTGCCGAACCGTTAAAGGTTAGCTACTCTGTTTGTTTACATAAAGAGACGCTGATATATATCGCGCTCTGGTAATTCCCCTCTAGAGTCTGACCCAGAAGGCGTCAATCAAAGTACAAAACAAACCTCGGAGAAATTAGATCCCGTCACCTCAGGGAAATTAGATCCCGTCAAAAAGAATTGGATATCAAAACCATACCGTCCACGTCATAAACTGTAAGTAACACACGTTTTTTCTCCACCGTCACGAGCCCTGTGACTCACCTTGTGTATTCCCTCATTGTGTAAATGTGCAATCGCATGTTCATTGCAGCCTCGGGCATGACGGATTCAACAACGCATATCATGTCGCCACAATCTCCCACGTCTCTCGGATGTTCAACAACCAATCGGTGCGTTCGACGCCCCCAATCTGATCGCGAGTTTGCCTTACAAAACATAATCAATCCCGACACTGCTGAGTGCAATCCGCGCGGTGTCGCTCGCATTGCAGGTGCTGGAGCATTTCAGCTTGCGCACGGCCCTGGAGACGATGCTGGACCCGGAAAACGATTTTCTGCGCCATGCGCCGCAAGAGTTGAAGGCGATGTTCCGCGGATTGGTGATCGACATCGTACTCGCCACCGACATGTACGCGCTTTTTCAGATTTCTTTGTCATCTTTCAACCACAACAGCGCCAACAAAGCCGTGATTACGCACAGCATAATTTGAAGTATCAAGTTACGAGTAGTGACAACTACATCGGAAAAGCCGAGGGCAACTAATTGAATGCCCGCCAGTCAGTCATATACGTTTTCCAGGCAATATTTGATTCCAAACACCCTGGCGTTTGTCGATTGAAACAACATTAAGAATCACTTAGCGTCCGTATCGATGTGTGTTGTTTAGATCATCTGCCTCTCGCGATAGTAAGGGTCACAGTTATTCCTTTTGGTGAATTAGGCGCATTCCTTATTTTGTTCGCCGATACGACACGCAAAAAAAAAGAATGTCGGGTGCCGCTTTTCAGCATGACATTATATTGAACGCCACATGTTTTGCGAATGACGGATACTCGTTCAGTCGACGTATCATCTGATCACCACCAAGTTGCTAATCATATCGATACACTTCAGCTTTCAAGCTGTTATGTCGATGAGCTTGTGGGACGGATCTCGATAACTCCCGCTGCCTGCAGCAACGCCCGACCTGCACCTCTCTTTGAGTCCCCCAAATTCATAATTTTCCTGGGCTGTATATGAATATAGAATGAAAATACTTGACTCCTTCGCCCTTTCCGAACTGCGAAATACGGGCGCAGTGAATCCCGAGCGACATAAGCCTACTTTACATAGACCCGTTTATCCTCGCGTAATACAGCTTAGCAGCTAAGGCAAAATCTACAATTTAGATTAAAGGCGCGAAATAAGAACGAACTAACATTAAAGGCAAATAATCAAATTTCTCGCTGAGTCCATGTACCCGTACCGGTGATTTGAATCATGGGGCAGACAAACAAAGTTTTTATAACATACATCAGGCTATTGAACGTACCTGTACCACACGGAAAAACAGTGGTGAACTGGTACGGGTACGGGTGGTTCTTTGCACTGAGATAGCGCTTGCTGCTGGTCCAATAATAATGATCTGCCCCGCCAATGGATATCTCCTCAAAATATCACCGGATGATGTTGTCTGAATCTCGGTATGATACAATACGTATTTACTCCATATCTGAAATTCGGATAAGAATTATTTGCAACTGTGGCCTCAACACCTACTGATATGCGCTGAATGTTCGATTGTTTGGCGGTACTTGGTATTCGGTGGTAACACTCCAATAATGTATGGAACAAGTAAACGAACTACGAACCCGCGATACTTGAACGTCGCTGTGCCAATCATCACCGTATTGTAATCAACTCGTTCATACATACAGGAAGCACCATTTCGAGCTGATCAACACGTTCAAAATCAAAGTATTGGAGAAGAGCGGTGTCAAGGACGGCGGCCCGCCGCAGCAGCTGACGGAGCCGCAACAGGCCGTTCTCGCGTTGCAGTTGGGTATGAAGGTGTGCGACTTGGGGCATTCCACCGCGGATACCGGGACGCACATTCGATGGTGCGCTTTGCTGGAGGAGGAGTTCTTCACGTGAGTCCGGCCCTCCATCCGCCAGATCATTTTTGAGCCGGGTGAATCGACATATTAAGTCATTCTTTCGGGCTGTTCTCGGTATTGTTTTGTTACATTCATATACAAGTTCGGATAGTGCCGGAAAACGTTTACCTACATGTTAAACAATGCAGCATGCTATTACTTGAAATGTCGTGTTACCAAAGAAAATGCACTTCACTCACACACACAAACAGGCGCACGCACACACACACACACACACACACACACACACACACACACACAAACCGACACACACACACACACACACACACACACACACACACACACACACACACACACACAGTCCTTCCAATGTTTGCACTTGCGCCCTCAGCTACGGTTTGTGATTGTTGCTCCTCCAGTGCATGCCACCTTCCTTTTTTAGTCTACTTATCGAAAGACTGGGAACCAGCCACTGCCATTACTGGCAAGTGGACATTAACAGTTTAGGGGGGTGTTGTTGATGCAGTCAAGGTGATTTGGAGAGAGAGCGCGGCCTCCCCGTCAGCCCTCTCATGGATCGCACCAAGACCGGTGTGCTCACGCCGGGGCAGGCAGTGGGGGTGAGCACATCCCTACGATTGCATTATCTCATGTATGCGATTAATCTTGATGTGAAGTCCCGCTAACTAATCTTCTAAGTGTGGTATGCGTGTAGCGCTAATACGGATGCGCTATGTGTGGGTGTGTGTGTGCGCGTGTGCGCGCGTGTGTGAGTGTATGCATGCATGTGTATTTGCGCCCTAAGTGTATATATGCGTGTCCGCTTGCGTGTGTGTGCACTTTTGCGCACGTGTATGTGTCCTGCTATGTCCGCGTGTGTGTGTGTGTGTGTGTGTGTGTGTGTGTGTGTGCTTGTATTTTGTTTACTTTCGTTATGGGTAGGGGGGGGGGGGGTAAATAGGGGGTCATTGTAGACTAATCGAACTCCGCCGTTTGTCAACGCAGTTTTTCGATTTCATTGTGTTGCCTCTCTATGAGACTTTCACGACAGTCTTTCCCGACACCAAAATGATGTTGACCAACGCGCGTCGAAACCACAAGACATGGAAGGCGCTGGACCGGGCGGGCTTGCCTGCGAGTGAGTGGCGGAACATTGGCAAAGGGCAACTACAGTCACAAGTCGATAACAGCCCCGCGCATGCCGACATGGTCATCAAGCTCCCCAGCCATGTGATGGGCGAGGAGGAGGACACGGGACTCATCCGCGTCGTTAGTGGTCGCAAGTAACGATGACCCCATTCGCCATGGACTCATCCGAGGCTGTCCTGAGAAAGGACGCGTCTCCTCAATGATTGAGTCGTTGATATTAAATACGCGATGATTATGTAGTTATGTAATGGTTGTGCCGGTGCGGTCAACCTTTCGTGCAATGGGCACCGGAAGAACGACGATGTTTCCATGGGTCAGCCAAAACCGGGAAATGCTTATGTGCTAGTACCTAACGTGCGGCCAAATCCGGGTTCGCCAACGCTAGGTGATGCCAGTGTATGTCATCCTAGTTAACTGTACAATTTGGGTTTATTCCAAAAAGCAATACCCAACTCTTTTCCCCATGTATCAAAGATACTAATGCTGAGTTTTAGATCTTCGAACCGATGTATGAGAAATGATTACCGCGGGGAGGGTCGAGTACTACACTTTGACATAATTGCCTTTGTTGACGTTGATAATGTGACGGGGGGCTAAATCTGACACAAATCACGCATATATGTATGCATAATCACGCATGCACGTCACTCAACTCAAGGTCGATCATAAAATTAAAAAGGGGGGGTTCATGGAGGGATTTTATCCATGTGGAGGCGTTGTGGGTGATGTGGAGGAGGCTGAAGTGTGAGTCTTTGAAGGTGAGTACTAGGAGTGAGTGGTTGGTTGAGCCAGGGAGGAGGGTGGAGCCACGTCGTTCGTGATGTGTCCAACGACTGGAAAAATGACAAGTGTTGCTTAATAGGTCGACATCTATGTTTCTGATAAGATTGTAAGTGGTGTTGTGGAGAGTGATGATATTATCAGTTTGGGTGTAAAGGAAGGGTATGGTATCCATGCAGTCTAATGCCCCGAGAGGTGTGTGCGTTTGTAGCAGGTAGTGAATGTGGTGATAGTGGTTGGTGTTGCACGAGGGATGATATCTCGAGGAAGACAACATGTGGGACAGAGTTGGTTGCATTGATAGTATGTTGGCTGTGTTGAGGGGGGGTGGGGGGGGGCAAAATGAGGGGAGCATGGAGGAGAGGTCACTGTTTTAGGGATGGGGGTCGTATCATGGTATTGTGCGTTGGAGTCGTCTGTCTCCATGGGATGTTCCGCTGTGGCGGAGGAAAGAGCTGGGTCATTGACATGTGCTCCGTTGAACTCTCAGAGGGAGAGATCGTGCTTGTCCCGAGCTTCGGCATAGCCGTAGCCCCCGGTTATGTCGAGTTTATCCTCCCCCTTGGCATGGGTGGGGGTGTCGGGATTGGGGAATCGATTTGGCCGGTCACTTTCGGCGATGGTAATGGTAATGACGGTGGGAGGTGGTTGGGCGGCTGGGTTATCAACACTATGTGGTTGGAGGTCGGGGGGTTGGGTGTTGTGGGACGAGAGTTATTTTGCCTACTTGATGTCCTCTTTATTTACCGAGCGGCCGAGTTTGGAGGTGGGGTTTTAGGTGGGCTTAGTTTCGGGTGGTGTGGCTTGGCTGTCGGTGGGAGTGGTGGTGAGGGTGGAGCCGGTGGGGTTGGGTCCTTGAGGTGGTGGTGTGGAATTCGAGCCTGGTTCTTGAGTGGTTGGCGGTGTGTTCTTGGGTGCTTGGGCGGGTGGTTTTTGGGGTCATATGTTCCTTTGGTGTGAGAGGCGATGGCGGCGCTTGGCTTGACGGTTTTTTCTTGGCGGTTGGTCGGGTGGTTGGAGGGGTTATCAAAGGGACGAGCCATACGGATAGGTTCCGTGGGGGCGAAGAATTTGCCATCCGGGTCTTGGAGGGCTGCCTTGTCCGACCACTTATCCCTGCATAATTTGGCGGTGTAGCCAACCTTTGTAAGGAAGCCCGATCAGTCGATGAGGGTGGCGGGGATGGTGCTCTTGGGATGGCCGTCATTGGCGAAGCGGGTGGCGGGGAGATGTAGTGGTGGGGCGGAGAGGATGGGCTGCTTGTGGTGGAAACGGCCATAGAGAGAGAGTGATGGGATGGGCGGATGGCGGTGATAGGGGCTGTGATAGGGGCTGTGGTACCGCGTGAGCGGCGGGCGGTGATTAGGTGAACGTTGGTGAGGCCTCGAGTGGCCACAATGGCGCAGTAGGTAGGGGGGGGGGGGGGGGGGGGGGTATGATAAAGCTTGTCTTGCTGGAGGAGGAGCGGGTGGGGTGGTCACGGAAGAGCGAATCGTCGGGAAAGCGGTGGAGCTGACGGAAAGATTGCTTCACAACGGTGGAAAACATTTTGTCAGACATTTTAACTTACGCGCACGCTATACCACACCGAACGCTGCTTTTTACACCTCCGAACGCCTCACAAAACCACCAAGTATAGTTTGGGTCTTGCCTAGGCCGTACGGACTGTGTGCGCCCTCGTGGTGGCCGTACTCGTGGCGTCTGAGGCGCCGGGGACATCAACAAACCAGGAGCACTACAAGTACGTCGGCAATATGTGGCTGGAAGCTCGGCGTATAATACGGTTGAAAGGAAGGGTGCAGTTCAGCGGGGTCGACATGGCATGCCTAAAATAATGCACAACTGCGCAATACATACCCGCTATAGGATAGATTATTATCAGAGCACATTCGGGGAGTGGGTGGCCACCCCTCCCCCCCCCCCCCCCCCCCCCCTCCCGGTGCATGTTGGCGAGTGCGCGGGGTGCTTGGTAAAGCGATGGTTACATAATGGTGAGGGGATTAGAAGATGTTGGTAATGGTTATAGAAGTGACGGCTGCAAGCACGGAGCCGTTGCTATACATATGATACACAATGCACACCTTATGCGCACTAACGTGACTAACATTTACGGTTATTGATGTACTGTGATAGCCCCTCTAGATTATTAATCATCATGCGTTAATCAGATTACCCTAAGCACCGCTTGAAGAGCATGGTGTGCTTGGGTTGCCCTTTGACCTCTCACGTGACCAAGCATATCGACATTCGCATCTAGTGCAACATAGGGCTTGTGGATGCACGTACCATTGCGGTCATCTCCTTTCAGACTTCCGAGATGCTGGCCGATGGACTTGGCAGCGCGCCGGGTTGCCAACGGAATGCTCCAATATATTTAACCTTTAATAATTATAGGAACGTATAATACGAGTAGCCCGTAGAATCGTAGATGTGCCCGTCGTTTTTATGTTTTTGTAATAATGCTAACACACACACTATGTGTCTCTCACTCTGTATTTTCATACTCATAAAATAATCTACGGAGGCCCATTTGTAGTTGTGACACACACACACACACACACACACACACACACACACACACACACACACACACACACACACACACACACACACTTTAGCAAATGAATGTACACTCCTCCACAAACGTCCGGACAAATTTTCGCACCTTCGCAAGTGAAAAATGTAACCATGCGTCGATTGTATTGGCAAATCTCCTGCAATCCTAGGCAATGCTTTGGCGCCCAAGATGGAATGCGCCGACAACTACGGGGGGCGATTTCGAGCACTGCCGGGCTTGTGTAAATGTGTACTCGGGGTTATCGCGCCCGTACCCGTGCGGCACGCTCTTTCAAACAATCGCCGTGCGGATTAGACGAAAAGAGTAAGGGGCGCACAACGCCGCAATATGAATGCTGATATGAATGAACGACGTGTGTAGTTTAGACAGTTTTATGGGAATTTATGGGCTTAATTCGACAAACTCCACCGACAACACCCGCGTTAAGCTGAGGTGTAACCACCCCGGATGACGGCTTACTGCTTGCTTCTAGGCTCTCCTACAATTAGGTGGTACTCAGGTATCGTCGTGCTTGACGTGGTGAGAGGGGAGCGTGTTCTTGACTAGCTTATGTTCAACATAATGCATGTCCGGAATTTTGTGGAGGAGTCTAGCAAGATTTTAAATCAATATTTTTAAGTTCCCTGTGTTCCCCTAGCTATTTTTTGTAATGGAGGATACAATTCCTCCTTTGGTCATCCTGCCGGTGCCGAATCATTTCCTCTATTCATTTATTGAAATAAATATTCTTCCAAGAAAAAGCAGCGGAGACCACCGAGCAAAAAGAAGCAAGGAGGAAAAACAAGGCATACCATAGCATCAACATTGCCCTAATGCAAAGCATCGCGGACTTAGAAACCCAAAATACCATGAAGAGGAGCAGAAAGACGTTGCATGAGTTCTCGCCGCATCCCCCCAAAAACGCCGAAAAGTAACACGAGCACATGTAGTTCGATGAACGAAATGTTGCATACGGACATAACTGTCAAAACGCAAATAACGAGAATAGGCAACACCCAAGCCAAGGAAGCGACGAACTCCCACAAAAATATCCAAGCGATCAACCAAGTCAACCGCCATAGGCGCCAACCGGCCCCCATCCTCTAGAGCGAAGGGATAATAGTCATGAACCGACTTATCCGAAGGCGTGCCAAGCAAAGCGGAAGTGCGCCATTGCGGAGGTTGGCATCGAGTTTGCCATGCTAAGCTCCCAATGCAAGAATGCCCAAGAGTGGGGAACGAGCACCTATACGAGGAACATTGGTGTTCGTGCGAGCACTTGTGACCGTCACATCAACAACAAGATGACGGTATGGAGCCATGAAGTCTAGCCAAACCACATCCCCATGTCGATCTCGTGAAGCTCCGACAGAAAATTTCCTTGTATTTCATTTTAACACCCCACATACACACACCCGTCGAACACTTGAAAACCGATTAGTCAGCCGTCGGCGGGCAAGCAAGGTCCATATGCATCACGCTCACGGTAATTCCGATCGGGCCGAGAGAGCGACTAGGGAGTGGGGGCTAAAATGTCCATGGCTCATGTTTGATGTGAACTACCTTTCATCCACCATACCGATTAGTTCCCTACTTAGTAGAATAGTGTGTAGTTTACCCTAGTTTGTGCCCGCCCATACGTATTATATGATACGGGATTGGTTGTTTCTCTCACCGTTCTTATAAATTTAGGTAGAGAAACTGTATAAGACACTGGCGCTGACCATACCGCCCGCGCCCACTTCCTTGCAGAGGATAATCCGTAACAATCCTTACCAATAATATAATCCTTACCAATAATATTATAAGTATTATTCATTTCACAGGAGACAGTGGGATCCAAGGGCAAACAACCAGGCAAACAAGAAGCCTAAGCCCGCGGAGCTTAGGGGCGGGCACAAATAGCTACTGTACAACCCTCATTGCCTCCTGTATGGCATCACCAAGCTAGGAATTGGGCGTGCCAATATCTCGACCAATATTACCAACCAGCAGCGATACATTCTGACACGCGGACAATTGCGCAAGGGAGACATTTTGAGCGCCAGCATACACTATGGATCTCAAGCACGGAAGCTGAGAAGCGGGGGCCAGGGTTTGATATTCGACGTCGCCGTCTGGACGTCAAGGTAGCGGGGAGCATCACGGGTGTAGGACTGTATTGACAGATTATCGCCGGCACGGTGTGGCGGGAAGTGAGTTGGTAGTGGTGTTTGCATATCAACGGTCAGGTATTTGGCCTCGCAGCTATGTCTGTCTCCGTCCTGGAGCAACTCAAGGCGAAAAAAGAGGCGATATCTGCAGATCTCTCGAAAGTAGAGCAGAGCATTTATGACCTAGAGGGGGCGTACTTGGCAGCTGAATGCACTCAGTGCGGGAGCGTGCTAAAGGTGAACGGTCAGCCACACAGTCGCGACGGCACTCCTTCGCCGCCGTGTTCCGTCCTGCACTGACGCCGTTTGGTTTGGAGGTTGTTTGAACGACCGTGGACTGGCCGGACACGCAGGGCTTTGAGGGCTTTCTGTCGTCCAAGGACAATATTCGCAAACGTGCCCGGACGTTTAAAGTGGATGACCGCTTGTTCAGCCTCTCTTCGGGCTCCTCCCCCGCGGTGCGGCATAGACTGGCTGAGCCCCCCCCCCGCTGTCGGAGTAACGCATCGCCGTTTACCACAGCTCAGCGCGTGTGAGGTGCCTGACTTTCTGTTTTATTGGGCATGAATTCCTGCAGGCAGTGGAGATAGAGCAGCAGGGGAACGACGAGAGGGAGGGTAACTCGGGCTACGGGCGTGGAAAGGTGTGTGCGTTTCCTTTTCGAGAACCCACCCTCCCTCCAGTCGGTTGTTGCATGACCTTCCCCACCTGAACATGCACAGTCATTCAACGGGTAGCAGGTGTCCACAGAGCTCTTCATTTACATTGGTTGTTTGGGCTGAGTGTTTATTATGTGGGTGCAGCAGAGTGCGATGCAGCGCACTCAGTCGCGGAACAGCCTGCGATAGCTTCAACGCGACAGCGGAGCACGTGTACTGTTTTCCCCACTCTCTTGTGTGTGGGTGTGTGTGTGTCAATAGCCGCCTGGAGCCGCACTGGACTACCCATTCCATGGATGAGACATGATAAGCATGATAAACTGGGCACTTTGGCGTTGCACGCGTTGCATATAGACACAGCGCGCTGCGTTGCCCTCTGTTGGGCCACCACCCAGGTGCGGTTTGTAAAGAAACAATTGGTCATTACGAGGCGAGGCAGTCGGCTGCAGCATGCTTACCTAATAGCTATGTAGGTGAGCTTGCACGGTTATCCATCTCGGCTATCCATCTGCGCTTGGTCGGAAGAACAACAACAAACGACACAGGTAGACCGCTTCAACATAAGGAAGAGAGAGAACACAAGTTTGGGGGGTGGCGTGGGGAGCTGCAGGTGTGGGCAGTTGTGATTGGTGGCCCAGGAGATGCCTTCTGGTGGGTGCTTCATTGTGGTGCGCTCGTAAGCTGGCCGGCGGATAGGGCACGAGGTATTTCCGCCACGAGTCACTTCGAATGCCTCGAAGCAAGTAATGCAGTCTTCAAAGCCCAGAGTTGGAGGCAGCATAAAAGGCCCAATACATGTAGGGACTGCTCTAGTAGTGGCCGCTTATTACCCTACTCATCTGACGCATCATTCATTGCCCTCACCAATACGAAAGCAATGCGTACAGCTCATCAGCAACGCGATACCTTTACCACGAGATAGCTTTGTCATTTAGGCATAATGCAGAGATCCCCAACAACGCAAAGCACGTGGTGTGCGGTCGCAGCAATAGGCAAGTTGAGCCCTTTGCGCTACCTGTTGGGACCGCCTAGGCGAATCGGGCAGTCGGATTCATCTCGAGCCTTCGCTTTCTCAATTATCACACGGCCCCTATGGCTCAGCCACTGGCTGCGTCGCGCGTGTGTGTGTGTGTGTGTGTGTGTGTGTGTGTTCCATGGCAAGCCATGCACAGATTTAACATGCTATAACAACGAGCACCAGTAGAACCTCCTCGTGTCTCACCAGCCCACTTTGCTCCCCTCCACCCGCTCCCCCTCGTCAGCTTCGCCAGCATCGGAGGCAGGCTGATCTGACTTTGAGTAGGGGTCCCAACCTGCCACAAGAATAAGCTCGACCGATCAAGCTGTCATCCCATGTGAAAGAAAGGGACGTGATTCAGATATCGTGCAAGCATGTAGCCACAACTAACTATCATTGTGCAAAGAAACAGATGACTGTGAGCATCTCGAGTTTCATAATTTTCCCTTCCTCAATTGGTATCCGTTTTGACATGAATTAGCGCGATGCACGTATCGCTAACCTGTAATTTCGAGCTATGACACCTTATGTTTTATGGCGATTAGTAGTATTACGTTGTCATGTTCTGCGGCATTATCAATACAATCACGATGATGAGTGGTTGATTATTGCGGTGTTCGTTCATTGTTCATATCTTACTTGCCGAGCTATTTGTTTTGTTGACTACGCGTGTAGGACTCTTCGTTCGCAATAGATGGTTGAGGGTCGAGATGGAGGTATTGGATGTTTATTACTACCACATAAAAAGCCATCGCCCGCATCGCCGTCGTCAAGCAAAGCAACCCCCATGTACCTATTTCATTTTCTATAGAGTCTGCCATGTCCTATGGTATGGGACGGGGCAGCGATCTTTTGCGCGGCGATGGCAGTGACGGAGACGGTGTAGAGCACGCCGATCCTCCGGTACCTCGTGGTGCTGGGCGGCACGTTGTGGCTGGTGGAGCGGTTGCGGCCGCAGAGCCGGAGGGTCCCGAGCCCTCCGCAACCGCCGATCCCGAGCCCGACGCCACCGATGGACCAGAGCCCGCCGCTGCTCCGCCAACGCCAAAGCGGGTAGCGAGCGACAAGATTAAGGTTGCGTTCGTGCGCGCGCGCACGGCGAAGGCGGAAAAGCGGAGGCAATGGAGCCAAGGAGCAGTCATCGGAGCGCCGCAATAATTCTTTGACATCGTGTACCCGACTGACTACGCATGTTGCAATAGGTGTACCGCGACACGGCCTACGCCGACGAGAAGCTCGTCGATGGCACGCACGTCATCGCGCTGCGCGACCCGATCACGGTGCCCGCGCGCGCCACGTTGCATGTATTGATGTTGAACGCGTGGCTGATGCACTCCTACTACTCCACCTTCTAGGACAACGACGCCCTATACGCTATACTACGACGGCGGCGGCTAGACGCAAACGCCCGACGTCACCGTCTGGCCGCCGCATGACAACCAATCAGTGGACAAAGTGTTGGCCTTCCCGAACGACGGGCGATTGCATGACTACATCACGAGCTACGACGAGTTCACCAACCGCATGACGCTCGAGCCGCACGGGCGCCTCCTCAGCCACGACGTGGGCGATAGGTCCACATTGTCGGACTACTTTCACTTCGCACTGACCGGCGGGCGCGTCGAAGGCATCACGCGCACCAGTTGCGCCCTTGTGCACAACAACCTCATAACACAAAACCACGCGACCCGCGCACGCGCTGCGTCGGCGATATCCTTGCGAAAATTCCGTCTAGCGCGCAATTCAACTAGATAGACCACTACTCGGCGGACGCCTTCGTTAGCGTGGTGAACCGCTACCTTAGCTACCTCAGCCTGCGCCTCAACGACGACGACGGCCGGACGCTCAAACTCAACGGCGGTCGGTTAACCGCCACGCCGAAGCTCTCGTTGGATACGAGCAACGATGAACCCAAACCTAGATAGGTGGTGTCACCGCTGCAGATCAACGGGCGGCGAGCGGTGCATGTGGAACTCAACCGGGTCAAATCACTCTACCGGGAGTTGGCGGCGCGGGTGACGGTGGAGGAGGCGGAGAACGAACTGTTGGACGTTGACCTTGAGGCGCCCGGCGACACCGTCCTCGGCTTCGCAGACGAGCTGAGCACGGACGCCATCAGCGCCACCACCGCGGGCGGCGGCGTCTCCGTCGGCGGATCGCTTTTGCCATCGCCGCACATCTCCCTCGGCAACGAGGCGTATTAGTTGGCGAACGTCGTCGCCGGCGACATTGCGCTGGGCGGCGAGATTCTAAGCGATACGATGCAAGAGTTGCAGACCGTATCAACGCGGTGGACACCGAGCACCCCACCACCGTCTCGCTCACAAGTCTATGAGGCGAGCTATACGGAGGGCATCTTAGTGAACGGCGACCTCATCCCGCACTAGTCCAGCCCCGGCTTCCCCTTCCACTGGGTCGGGGCGCCTATCAAGCCGTGGTGTGAGGGCCACTTTGTGAACGTCTACGCGGACAGCATCATGGCAGGCGGCGACGGCGGCGGGCCGCCGCGGCGGCTGCTACTCGAGGGCTTGTTGCGACTCGGTGGTCGGACAGCAAGGCGAGCGAGGTTCGCGAGGCTTGCTGAGCGACCGAGGTGAGCGAGGCTTGCCGGGCGAATGAAGACCGCGAGGCGAGCCATGCGCACTAGGCGGCGCAAATCTAGCTAGATCTCGTGATCCGCGGGGCTTCCCGGGCCGCGACTGCATCGACGGGGCAGCAGGCGAGTCGATCGTGGGGCCGCCGAGCCCCGCCGGCGAGTCGGTCGTTGGGCCGCCGGACCCCACCGGCGAGTCGATCGTTTGGCCGCCGGGCCCCGTCGGCGAGTCGATAGTTGGGCCGCCGGGCCCCTTCGGTGAGTCGATCGTCGGGCCGCCGGGCCCCGCCGGCATGTCGGTCGTTGAGCCTACGGGCCCCGCCGCCGAGTCGATCGTTGGCCCGCCGGGCCCCGCTATCGAGACGATCGTTGGGCCACCGGCCCCCGCCGGCTAATCCATCATCGGCCCGCCAGGCCCTCCGGCGAGTCGACCGTTCGGCCGCCGGGCCCCGTCGGCGAGTCGATCGTCGGCCCGCCGGGCCTCGCCGGCGAGTCGGTCGTCGGCCCGCGAGGCCGGCCGGGCCAGTCCATCATTGACCCGCCGGGCAGGACGTCCTTCAACGGCCTAACGGACGTAATACGTGGATCGCCGAGTTTTCATACGACGACATCCGGGTAGTTCATAGACCCCCCCCCCTCGCCCCCCGCGCATCACTCTAATTTCGACGTCGTGATGAACGACTCCGTCATGCAGTCGGCGAACTTCACGTTCAACCTCGGACATGACGGCCGCCGGTGGTTGTTTGCCTACTTCTAGCGCGTACGCCAAAGCGCGGAGGAGCCCTTCCACGACGAACATGCTGTGACTCTAATGTACCTGCGGACCTACGTCACGGACAAAGGAGTCACGGCGTCGTGGGTAGATCTTCCTGGCGATTCACTTAAATGAACTACATCGACCTCGGCGGTACGACGGACACGGCGACGGTCGGGGTTAACAAATTTCAAGTGTGGTGATCTCGTTCCCACTATCAGCAATAGCTTTACTTGGGGGTCTATCTTTTCCCCTTAGAAACGCGAACACTTTAATAATTCGACGGTCTGCGAAACCTCTTTCATTTCATCCCTTTATGTTACTGACTCCTAGAAGATGTCGGGGAAAAATTGAAATCGTTATTGGTGCGCCATGTGACACAAACGCAGCGCCACTAAAAAGTATGTGGACGACCTCAGCAACGGCGCCGCCTCCAACGCGGAGGCGTACGCGGAAAACTCAGTCGCCTCACTGAAAGCCGAATTCGACAAGCTCGACTCCTCCTCCGCTGTCGATGGCGCAGGAGGAGGTGCCCTTCCGGGTGCGCATTATCGTTGCCTCGTTATCCGCCCCGGTCTGCACGGTGACGCAGCGGCGGGCCATGAGGTTCACCCTGCCGTCGGTGCTACCATCCTTCGTGACGAGTGCAAATGCTGCGCACTCATGCCGGCTGTTCGACCTTACACGCGCGCTAGTCGCGACGATCTCGACGTCGCTCGCATTCAATTCCGCTATCGGGACGTTAGCGGTTACAGGGAAGGCGCCGATGGTGTCGTTGTCGTCCGTGAGCGGCACCCCTGCGCCGGGGGGAGGATTATGTGGATGATTAAGGTGTACCCAGTCGCTACGATCGGCAGTCGGCAGTACACGCTAGGCCCGAGCACAGTTCGCACGGGCGGGGTCACCATGCACGCCAACGGCTCGATCTAGCCGCGGCGGCGGCGGCCCGCCCGCTTTTAGTGCGCCGACTTCACCGCCCGCTGCGTCGGCATGCGGTGCGCGTCGGGCTGCCGCCGGAGGGCTGCCGCGCCGGCGCCGGCGGCGGGGCGGGCGGCTTGGGCGGCGACGGGCTCCGGCGCTTGCGGGCACCGACCATCTTCGCTAGCGGCGGCACTCGGCGCGCGGAGTGGCGCCTTCGTCTTCGGCGTGCGAGGGCGACGGGGGGCTGCCTTAGCGTTGCTCTCACGCCGCTCCTCCATCGGTGTGCTCTCCGCCTCGATGGGCTGCACCGCAGGAGTCGCCGCCGGTTCCGCCGCCGGGGCCACCGGCACACCGGTCTTGGCCTTGGTGGTGAGCGGGATGTCAACCGTACCAAATGCTGCGTAGGTATCAGATGCTGACGTCGCTGGCGTGGTTGAAGAAACCGGCGATCTATTCGTTGATCTGTGTCGCCGTTAGCGACGGCTCGCGGCGCGCCATCTCGCGGGGCTTCTAGGTCACTTGCGTGTGGTTCACATCCATTGGGGTGACGGAGGTGTCGATAAGGCGCCCCTTGTTCAGCTGCCGGAAGATGAGCCCGACGGCGGCGAAGGCCTTCTTCATCTTCGGGCCGGCGGGCAGCGGCAGCCCATCCTTCTTATACCGCACGCCCACCAGCCACTTGCGACCGGCCTCGGGGTGGACCGGTGCAAGAGTCACGTCGATGGCGCCCTTGATGTCGGGGTGCTTGCTCAGATCAAAAGAGTAGGGCGTGCCGAAGTAGCTCTTTCCCGTCTTGAATTGCGCGACGTAGATCTCGCCGGTGCGTCGGTTGTACCAAACATAGCAAGAGAGGTCGCGACGATTGGGTCGAAGCGGCGGCCGTCGTCGGCGCGGACCTCGATGCAGCCGAGGTTGTTGCGCAGCCCGAGCGGCTTCACTTGCATGAAGGCGGCCAGCCAGATGGTTGAGGGCCCGAGAACCGGCTTGACTCGGGGGAGGTACCGGACCAACATCTCGTAGCTCGGGACGGCGTGCGGATCGCTCTTCGCCTTCTTGCCTTGCACCTCGCGGTTTGCCTGAATGGCCTGCATGAGGCCCACCTCGCCCTCGCCGAACCCGCCTTGATAGGTCTGGAGGACGCCCCTCCCGAGGTTGTCTTGGAAAACACTCCACGCGCTAAAGGTGGTAGCGATGTGGTCCAACTTCGCTGAGTACGTCTGGGTCACCTCCATGAGCGCCGTCGACGTGGTGCACGCCCGGGAGCGAGCGCCGGCGACGGAGGTGGCCACCACCCCGCGTGACACCTCCTCGTCCTCGCCACGCATGGCCACTGCGTCGGCGGCGATATCCATGACGGCGGCGTCGGCTTTCACCTGCACGGCGGTCTTGGAGTACTTGGCGCGCAGCGACGCCATGACGGATTTCGGGGCGCGCAGCACCGGGACGGCGTTGTCGGCGGGCTGCGCGTCAGCCATGTCCGTGCGCAACTGCCGGAAGATGCGGCGCATGGCGTTGAGGTGCCCCTTTAAGTATACCTCGGCAACGAGCTGGCCGTCGCACATGACCTTCCGCGCGCTCGAGCTACCCATGTTGTGTTTTTGGATGTCGCCGCTCTATAAGGTGCCGATCGACATGGGCGTGCCGGTCCCCTTAACAATCGGTGCGAATGACAATCGACCGGGCACCGCGCGCGGCGGGGGATATGCCGGTCAGCCGAGGGGGCGCGCAGAGAACGAGTCCGAGCACGTATGGGCACTAACATCCAATAGTGCCACTAGTATGGGCACTAACAGCCGGCCGAGATGGCGCGCGGAGAACCATCCCAAGCCCGTTGTCGGTAATACGGGTACTACCAACCGGCCGAGGAAGCAAGCGGAGAGCTAGCCCGAGCACGCTGCCGGGATGCCGGGCGCGGAGAGCCGGCCCGAGTACGCTGCCGGGATGGCGCGCAGAATCAACCCGAGCACGCACCCGGGATGGCGGGCGCGCGTGACTCTCGGCCGGGCAGCGCGCCTGGCGGGGACATGCCGGACAGCCAAGCCGGAGGCGCGCGGAGAACTAGCCCGAGCACGCTGTCGGGGCAATACGGGTACTTACAACCGGCCGAGGGGACGCGCAGAGAACAAGTCCGAGCACGTTGCCGGGGCAAAAAGTAATAGAAACTGATTTATTCCAAAATTGGCGTGCGGAGCGCCCAAGACCAAATGAGGCCATCATTTGGTCATTTGTGAGGACGTGAATGCGACATGAAAAGTATATTGGTGAACTGGTACTTGACGCGCTCAATTTCATGGATTTGCTTGTTCGCGCTGCGGCAAAACGAAGGACCCTTGGCAAGTCCTATCGACGGGGCTCCGCTGAGCGCGGGGCTTCCTCGAAGCCAGTCACGAGGCCGACTTGGATGTCAAGCTTGTGGTTTAGAGTGGCAAGGGCAACACCGAGGTAGGCGCCAAGTGGCGGGGCCGGCGAGTTTGCGAGGTGTGGAAGGAGGAACGAACAACGTTTGCGGATATTATCAGCTTGGTGACGGACTTGCTGAGAGTGTCCGGCGCGGAGGTGTACACGCGGGAGGGAATGGCTGCGGACGACGGGATCGCTCTTTTTGCGCATAACGCAGGGCCCAACAGCCTCATTTTCAGCTCCGACTGCGTCATTTTTCGTTACGACCTCGCGAACGTCCAACAGCGCGTCAAGGCGCGTTTTGATCTTGAAACAAATGTGTTACGAGGTGAGGCAATGCAGATGTTGCGCTTCACCACTTCTTTGTCAGCACGACATATGAGTCAACTTACAACACCATGCCACCGTCAGTGAGTATAGTTAGCACCATTATTGAGCTTAGAGGTTCCACCGTGAGTGGGTGTTGAGATTGCACCATCAGTGAGTATTGAGAAGGCACCATTGGCGAATATCGAGATTGCACCATCAATGAGTATTGAGATGACAATATAATATAAGTGTACATTGAGATAGCACCATCAGTGACTGACGAAGTAGCACCATCAGTCAGTTATTATATAGAGGCATGAGTGAGTAATGGGATAGTACCATGCGTAAGTATTGATGTAGCACTGAAAACAGTGCGTATTGAAATAGCAACATCAGTGATTATTGAGGTATCGCCATGACCGAGTATTGCGATAGCACCATGTGTGCATATTGAGGTAGCGTCATCATAAATAAGCGAGGAAGCACCATCATTGAGTATTGAGATAGCAACATCAGTGATTAGTCAGATAGCACGGCCATTAATTTGTATTGATATAGCGCAATACGTGAGTAATGAGATAGCACCATCAGTAAGTTATGAGTTAGCACCATTAGTGAATATTGATATAGCACCATGACATCATGAGCGAGTGACGAGATAGCACCGAGATCAGCGAGTATCGAGAATTCGAGATAGCACCATGAGCGAGTAGTGAGATAACACCATCAGTGAGTACATAGATAGTACCATCCGTAAGTAATGATGTAGCACAATATGTGGGCATTGGGATCGCACCATGATTGAGTAGTGAGGTAGCAACATGAGTGAGTGATGAGGTTGTTGGAATTTGGAAGTCATGGTTACACGGGATGTCTAGCCGGCCCCGCTAGGGGGCCAGCAATGGGGACGAAGGGAGTGAAAAGAGAGGGATGGCGGCCGGCAAAGGCACCGGCAGGGCCGGCCGACCGCCACTAACGGGGAAATAAAGTACCGCTATTAGTACAACTAAGTACTAAGATAAGGACTAGCTACCTTGTACATAAGCACTGGGTAATGCAATGCTAGTGGTAACACTCCCCCTGCTCAAGGTAGCTTAGGTCTTGTCGTCGCCATTGCTTGTCTTCAAGGAAGGAGTCATCTTGGTCGTAGGCCTTGTTCGGGTAGCGGTATCTCAGGCCGGGTAGGTGACGCTACATGAGCTCACAGGAACGGGATGCTACCGGCGAGTTGCCGACAATAAACTGGTCCAAATGTACTGCTTAATGTACTAGTCTGACATGTAGCGGGAAAACCGTCCACATGAGAGCGACCGGCGAGGACGGGGAAAAGCCAACAGGGCTGCCACAAGCGTGTAGGCACTCGAAAAGAATAGTCGGGCGCTATCGTGTCGACTCCCCCCCTTCGCCGTGGGCAAGGTTAGAACCTCGCTTTGTCAGATAAGTGTTGCGGCGTTGCCATGGGAAAAAACAAAAACAGTACTATTTAAAGTACGCGCGGGCCGAATTTTCGCGAATCGGTTTGAATTTGATTTGAAACCAGATCCGGTCGATAGCATCGGTGAGCTGTGAGCGGGGTGGTGTAGACAACCAACCTAGGGCGGCCATATGTGACCATGGGCGGCTGGTGTCGGTAGTGGTAGTTCAAGCGAGTATCCAGGTTGCACGCTCTTCTCCTTGGGTGGCGGAGGCGGTACTGCTAGCCTAGGGCGGCCACGGGGGACCTTGGGCGGCTAGCGTCGGTGTTGACTTCAAAGCGAGTATCTGGGTTGCACGCTCTTCTCCTACTTGGGGCTGCCGTATTTCGGAGGTCTGATTATCCCGGGTAACGTTGTAGGGGGCCTATAACCTGTTGGAATTTGGAAGTTATATGGTTACACGGGATGTCTAGCCGGCCCCGCTAGGGGGCCAGCAGTGGGAACATGGGAGTGAAAAGAGAGGGATGGCGGCCGGCAAAGGCACCGGCATGGCCGGCCGATCGCCACTAACGGGGAAATAGAGTACCGCTATTAGTAAAACACTAAGTACTAAGATAAGGACTATCTACCTTGTACATAAGCACTAGGTAATGCAATGCTACTTCTAACAGAGGTAGCATCATTACCCCATGAGGGCGTAACGAGATTGCACAATGAGTGAGTATTTAGATAGCATCATCAGTGATTGTTGACATAGAACCATCAGCGAGTAATGACGTAACACAATCATCAGTGAGTATTGAGACAACACCATCCGTGAGTATTGACATTGCACAATCTGTGCGTACTGAGATAGCACCGCCGTCAATGAGTAGCAAGATTGCAGAAACAATGAGTATTGAGATAACACCATCAGTTAGCATCGATGTTGCACCGTCAGTGAGTAGCTGAATACTATCATGAGCTTTACCCGAGGGCACGTTTTGCCAAAGATGTCAGCTTGCTTACAATTTGGCCAAAAGACCACCACATGCCTGGCATGGGGGAAGATTAGAGCGAATTATGGGTTGGGTTGGGTGGGTTGCGCGAGCCAGATGGGCGAGCGCAAAGCAGAGAGTGCCAGTGCTTGGGGGTTGCACCGGCTTAAGGGGCTGCCGCTAGCTAGTGCTGCTGGGGGCAGGGCATGGGGCGTTGCGCTAGGCGTTTCCTCAGTCCTCGAGGGTTACCTCGAGGAATGGGTGAGACACGCCGCTTTTACTGTAACGCTTTACCGTTCAGGTTTGCGTTCTGTCACATATGTAAGTAACTTTTGCAAACCTCTAGATTTAAAACAATCTGACTATTTACCCGAGGGCACGTTTTGCCAGTATGTAATAAACCAAAGGTTTGTGCAGCCTAGTCATGATGAAGCGGGTTGGCGGGGACGAGCCAGCCGAAGTACTGCCAGGCCGCCGGAGATGGAGTCATGGTAGGGTCGATGTATTTCCCTTCTGTGACATAATTGTTCTTGGCCCAACCACCCATGTATTTGACGACGTGGAGTGGGGTCCCGATGCAACTAGCGGCGGAGGCAACACCTTTGCGTAGGCTGTGCGATGTCCATTTAAATCCACTTGGAGGTGTGGCGCCGACGGCGTTGCATGCGTCGAGGAGCCAGGCGGAGAGTGTTGCAGGTGCTTGCCAGTCGCCGGAGTTTTCGTAAGGTACGAAGCTCCATAGTGCGGCGGGGGGGGGGAGCTGTTGTAGAATTTCTTGAAGTAGGCGGTCCGCTGCGTGCAATAATATTCTAGTAGTTCGGCCAGCACCGGATTGGCAGTCGTCGGGATAGCGAGGATAGGCTTGTCGGCTGCGCTGCGCCTCTGATCGCCCTTAGCTTTGCGGATGAAAAGCCAATTTTTGGGGGATGGGCGGTCGACGACGAGGTCTTGTGTTAAACACCTTACACCTGATTCGGCTCTGCAAAAAAACGCATAGTTTGTGCAGATTGCCAGTAGCGCGCGAAATTGCGCGATGAGGTGTCGGGAAGTAGGTGTCCACCGGAGGTGTTTACGGAGGTCGGCGGCGGCTGTGAGTAGCGAGAGCGCTAGAGGGGCTGGTAACGGGAGGCGCGAGTCCGCTGCCTGTAGACGCTGTTGTTGCATCTCGAGTCCGCGTCGAGCGTCGGCCAAAAGTTCCCCGACCGCGATCGGCTGCTGCTGGTGGTCGCGGAAAAACTTGTTAATGGCCGAGTAGTATTGTTGTAGCGATGCAGCGGCGACGGTACCTTGCAGTCCCAACCAGGCTGTGTAGCGAACGACCGACTGTGTATTAGCCTGTAGCGGATGGATGTCCTCCTCGTGGCAAAAAGCGGCAAATTGACGCATGCCGCTGTCGTAGTTGGCGTACGTAGTCGGGGCCAGGGAGCTGCTCAGCAGGTGTAGTGCGGTGGTCTCGATGTGGTCGGTACCCAACAGGTTGCGAAGTCGGTCGGTCATGGTAGCCGTCCACGGGGCGTGTGCGTCCGGTTCTCGTAAGGTGTAGCGGACATGCCGCGAGAGCCTGTGCGAACGAGTGGCCATAGCGCGTAGCTATGTGAGGCTTGCGCTGGCCGTTCGTAGTATGCGTCTTATTGCGCCTCTGCGGGTGTGTAGCCAGGCCGGCGTGGCAGTCGAAAGGCCACGATGCTCCATCCTCGCCGTCCGACCCCCTCGCGTGAGCCTAGCCGACCGGGGAATAATAGGTCGAGCCAGGGGGGGTAGTGGATGGTCTCGGTCGCCAAGTCGTGGAAGTTCTGGAACCACGGCTTGTGGGGCCAGTACGGTGCAATGACGGTAGCAGCGGCCCCTGATTGGCGTAGTTTCGCACAAAGGGCGGGCAGAGTTGACCACGGCGGGTTGCAGTAGTTTGTCTCGCATTGCCACGCGGCGTCCGGTAGGTGTAGACAGTCGACGTCCTCGCATTGTGGGTCGCGCCATCGGGCGTTGAAACGCGGGAGCTGCGCGTTTTCCATCGACGCAAACCGGTCGATCGAGTGTGGACCCCACGCTGTCTGCAGGTAAGCGAATATCCTGAGGTTCAGCTGCCAGTCGTCGCGGTCGAGCTCCCGGCTTAGGCTGTCGGCCCAAATGTTCGCTGCCGAGCGGATGTAGCGGGGTCGGATGCTTATGTCGTTGACGTCCAGGAGGTGCCATAGTCGGCGTAATTCGGTCATCATGACCGGAGAGCGCGTAGTGAGTTTGGAGAGCGTAGCCACGACGGCTGTGTTGTCCTCGTTAAGTAAAACATGTCAACCATGGAGTTGTGGTAGAAAGGACTCGATCGCGAGGCGAACGGCGCTGAGTTCCTTCCATGTGATGTGCTCCTCGCGGTCGTCGTCGTACCAAAACCCGCGGGCTTGGTAGGCGGGGTTGTCGTTCAGGACGGCTCCCCACCCGTAACCACTTGAGTCGGCGTGTAGGTACGCGGTCTCGATTGGTTTGTAGATGGAGCGGCCGTTGTGATGGTCGGGCACCGTGCGCCACACTCGAGGTCGCGGGGTAACTGGTGTGTCAGCCGGACACGTCCGCCCCATCCCTTTCGCGTAGCCAGAACGCAATGTAGTTCGCGTAGAAAGCAGCGGGCGGGTGCGATGGCGAGGTAGAGGAACTGTGGCGCCCGCCGGCGGCGCAGCGGCGGCGGCCCCGGAGGGGGGTGCGCTCGCAGGCCCGTCGGCATCCCCTCACCTCCCCGTGGTGGGCGCTGGAAACCCCGTAGCCGTGCCAGGCCTGGCACGGTAGGGGGCTAAGAGGGCCGACAGCTCGATCCGTGGGATCAGCAGCTGTCGGGAAAGCCCTGTACAGAGGGCTTTTGAATAAAATAATTTCTGTACACTACCGGCGCCAAGATCTCCCGCTCGGCCCGTCCGATATGTTTTTTCGCGCACAGATACTCCTAGATACAGCCTTACTTTTAGGAGTGGGACCTGTACTACGGCAGCGTTTGATGGCGAGGAGGGTACGGCCGGATCAGCGGTGGGAGGCGGGTGTTGGAGCTGGTGGTGGCCAGCCGGGAAGCAGCGCCAGGAAAGGGCGCTCGCTAGCTATCGACCAGCCCTGTGCCGGTCGAACCCTACCGAGGGGTGAGGCGAGACACGGCACAGGACGGTGGCTAGTCGCAGGCGGAGGAGCGGCTACAGGAGGCGGCGGCGATCCTCAGGATCAGCCGCCGCCGAAAAGCCCTGTACGGAGGGCTTTTTTGGACACTAAAATAATGTCCGTACCCGGCGTCGCGCAAGTTGGGGAGCAGCACCAGGGTAGGGCGCTCACTAGCGCGCCGCTACGTCGTCCAGCGTCATCTCCCGGGGGGAGGAGTCAGCTGGGACGGCAAGGAGGACAGTCGCGACGGGAGGAGCGACACGATCTGGCGGCGACGACCCTTTGGGTCGGCGCCGCCGGAAAACCCGGCACGGAGGGTTTTGCTTAATTCCGGGCGCCCGCGGCCCGCCGGATCCGGCTACGGTGACCTGCCCCCCCCCCTCTTCGACACCCACTACCCCGACAGACCTTAATACTCCTATGAGTCCTTGAGCGTGGGCCCGGGTGAGCGCGGAGGCCCCCGCTCAAGAACAGGCTGCTCGGTGGACGCGCGATCAGAGGGGGGAGGGTACGGCCACAGGCCGGAAAACCGACAGGTACCCGGGTACCAGACAGAGAAAAAACCGGGGAAATGAGCGGGGAAAATTCAGGCGCGGAGGCAGGAGCGCTAGTTTTTTCTATGTCTGTGCGTCTCGGTCCCCCCCACCTGTCCTCGAGGTGATGGGGGACCTCGACACGGAGGACCGCCGCGTCGGTGGACGCGGCAAGACCTTGGGGCGGGGTCTACGGGATGGAGCGGCGGGATCGACGAGCGACCGCGCGAGGAGGGGTTTTTTTGCCAGCCTTTCCCCTCCTACCTTCGGCAAGACCGAAGTCACGCGGGAGCTAGATTAGGCTGGCCCGTCGTCCCTCCCGAACGCCGACCGGCCTAGGCCGGTCGACACCCCGGTTCGGCGGGAGCGGGCCGTGCATCGTGAAGGTCGAGCAGCAGTTTAGTTTTGCATTTCTAGACAAGTGGATTTATTTTTAGATCTGTTTTTCTTGATTACAAAATTATTACGCTGTTACTGCTTAGGTGGGGGGACTGTGGCAATTACTGCGGTTGCTTACAGTTATATAACTCCCGAGGAACGTCGGCACACATTGCAGATAGGTGTGTCGATAAGAAATGTACCTGGTCGGAGAGACCCGGGCCCAACTTGCTAAATAAGTCCTGTATGGCGGAAGTAGAGTGGCCCGTGAGACAGCAGCCGGTCCAGTTTGCCGGGTCATGTTGTAAACAATTTCAATTTCAATTTCATAGAGGAACTGTGCCTTGCCAGCAAACGCCGCGAGTTGTCTGGCGGGTAGCCACCGAGCGGAGGTAGCTGCGCGGCCGAGTAACGCTGAAGCTTGTTTTGCGAGGGCTTGTAGCTTGTCGGTCGGGGCTCGAAATTCGCCTTTCATGAGGTCGACTGTCATGCCCAAGTGGGTGCCCACTTGGGTGGGCTGCCACAAGCCTTTGTCGGGGTTGCGCTGGAGGCCTAGCCGGTGGAGGAGGGTCTCGATGCGGTCGCGTAGCACTAGAGCTGCGTCGTACGAGCTGGCCATGAACATGAAGTCGTCCATGTAAGGTAGCAGTCGTACTCCGCGCCATCGGACGTTGCGAAGGAAACGTCGCGACGGCTTGTATGGCGTCGCGGAGTTGGCGGTCATCGGGGTAGGTGCCCGT
>JAPMLY010000667.1:160000-180234 GCA_026401115.1 Tetraselmis chui
GTACCGCCAAAAGACGGTTATATCCCCCTTCATGCCATTCCGTGTGTACATGGATTAACAGGTTATGGGCCCTCCGCGTTTACGCGGGGTTTACTAGGGTACCGGCCGGAGTTTGTCCATTAAGGGGGAGTGTTTACATATCCCTCCGTAGGACTACTAATGGACACATATGTACTCTAGATTCCGGGGGAGTCTTGGCCCTCCACCTATAGGTGTTCGCTATAGGTGTTCGCCGCTCAGTCGCGATGCGATGCGATGGGTTCATATACACAATATGTTCCTATCGGGAACCGACTTTTGGCGGTACTTGGATAAGGCGTACAACTCCGTTCTGGGAAGCGGCGGTTCTAACCCCCTTTATGCCATTCCGTGTGTACATGGATTAACACCCTCCCGCTCTCCTTTCCCCCTCCCCCCCTTTCTCCCCACCCCCCACACATCCGTTCCTCCCCCCCCCCCTCCCCTCCCTGCTTTCTTTCTTCCCTCCCCTAGCCCCCCCCCCCCTCTCCCCTCCATCCCTCCCCCTCCCGCGCCCCTCAAACCCTCACCCACCCCCTCCCTCCCTCTCTCCTTCCCTCGGCACCCGCCGGCGGCGCAGCGGCGGCGGCCACGGAGGGGAGTGCGGTCGTAGGCCCGTCGGTACCTTCCTCTACCTCCACGCGGCGGGCGCTAATAACCATATAACCGTGCCATGCTTGGCACAGTAGAGGGCTAAATAAGGTACCGGCAACAACGATCAGCGTGATCAATAGTTGTCGGGAAGCCATGCACGGAGGGTTTTGGAATACATAATATCCGGACTCCATCACTAAGATCTCCCGCTCGGCTAGTCCGATATATTTTTCCGCGACTATATACTCTCATATGCTCTCCCGATAAGGAGGCGGGGGCGGTGCCTCTGAAATATTTTTGGGTGAGAAAGGCACGGACGGATTATCGGTGGGACGCGGGTGTTGGAACTGACGGCGGGCATCCGGGAAGCAGTGCCAAGGAAGGACGCTTGCTCGACATCGACTAGCGCTCATGAGGTCGAGCATACCCATCTAGAGGAGGTGGAGCTCGGCACAAGCACCGAGGAGGACAACCGCAACGAGAGGAGCGACACGGTATGGCGGCGTTGATATTATATCGGCAGCCGCCGAAAAAAACCATGTACGGAGGGTTTTAGTCAAAACTTCCGTACCCGGCATCTCTGAGGTCGTAGGCTAGATCAGACTCCCTCACTTGACCTCTTCCCTCGTCGGTATCAACCATCGACAGGAGTGCCTCATGCGGTGTGCCCGGGTTATCGCGAAAGCACACTTGTCATATCATGGCCCATTTATCTAGGTGCTAGCATATGACATTATTTATTTCCTCTAAATGGTATATGTATCTTAACGATATTGAGTGACTCTTTTATTGTCATCAAGGCTTTATTTTCACCAGTGTATATCGCCGTATTATCCCGGATATTGAAAATGGAAATGAAAACGTAATGTGCATGAATGTCGGCTAACCGGACCGCCAGTTGTCTAACTGCCATTAATACTCTGCCATGTAGGACACGTAGGAGAACTATTGGACTGGGTACTCTTCGATCAAGTACACCTATCGGCACACCTATGTGCAATGTGTATCGACGTTCCTCGGGGGTAAACTGTAAGCAACCGCGGTAATTGCCACAGCCCCCCCGCCTGAGCAGTAAATGTTAGCACTAGCATTCCGTATTTTGTAATCAAGAAAAACATCCACTTGTGAAGAATGCAAAATGGAAGTGTTGCTCGACCTTCACGATGCACGGCCTGCTCCCACCGAACCGGTGTGCCGACCGGCCTAGGCCGATCGGCGTTCGAGAGGGTCGCCACCTCGCTGGGCCATCCTAGTCTAGGTCCCGCGTGACTTCGGTCTTGCCGGAGAAAGGAGAGAAAAGGCTAGCGATTTAGCGAAAAAAACCTCCTCACGCCGTCGCTCGTCAATCCCACCGTAAACCCCGCTCCAAGGTCGTAGCCGCTCCTCTTGTAGCGATTTTCCTCCTAGTCGAGGTCCCCCGTCACCTCGAGGGCATGTGGAGGGACCAAGATTACCACAAAAAAGCTAGCGCTCCTGCCGCCGCGTTGAGAAGTTTTCCCGGCCATGTCCCCGGTTTTTTTGTCTTTTACCCCGGTACTTGTCTTAAAAGCTAGCCAGCGGCTGTACCTTCCACCCACCGCGATCCACCCATCGCGATCGCGCGTCCGTCGAGCTTCCGCGCTAACCCTGGTTTGCACTCTCTAAGAAAAGGCGTGTATGTCGATAGTGGGTATCGGTTGGGTAGGGCATGGTCACCGTTGCTAAATCCTTCGGGCCGCGGGGTACAGATATTATCGCATAATCCTCCGTACATGATTTTCCGGCGGCGGCTGATGATGAGGATCGCGCCAGACCACGCCGCTCCTCCCGTCGCGACAGTCCTCCTCGTTGTTGGTGTCGTGCTGCCCCCCTTGGGCCAGCTCAACCGCAGCATGCTAGTCATTAGGCAGCGAGCGCCGTTCCCCAGCGTCGCTTTCCGGCTGTCCGCCGCCAGCTCCAACACCCTCCACCTACCGATGTTCCGCCCGTACCCTCCTCGCCAACAAATATTGAAAAGATTCTGCCCCTGCCTCCTTATCGGGAGAGTATCTGCAAGTATTTAGTCGAGAAAAAACAAATCGGACAGACCGAGCGAAAGATTTTAGTGCTAGCGTAAGGATATTGTGATTTCCGAAACCCTCCGTACATGGCTTCTTGACAGTTGTTGATTGCGCGGATAGCAATTGCTGGTACCTCGTTTAGTCCCGTAAGGCCTATTGCGGCTACACGGTTACCAACGCCCACAACGTGGAGGTAGAGGTAGGTGCCGACGGACCATATGTTGAATATGGTGTTGTTACTGCGGACGGAGATGGATGGACAAAGAGGCCCCCCGGCGTTAACGCCTATTCCTAATACCCAGACGTTAGTATTGGGAACGCCCTAAGACAAGTGGCGATTTATCGGTACTTGTTGTAAAATATCTAAATTTAATTTCCTCCCTCCCTCCCTCCCTCCCTCCCCTCCCCTCCCCTCCCGTCCCACCCCCCTCCTTCTGGCCCTCTCTCCCTCCCCCCCCCCCCCCCCCCCCCCCCCCATCCCTCCCTCCCTCCCTCCCTCCCCTCCCTTCCCCTCCCGTCCCACCTACCCTCCCCCCTCCTCCCCCCCTCCTTCCCTCCCTCCCTTCACTCCCTCCCTCCCTCAAGCCGTCCGTCCGCCCCCCTTGCCTCCCTCACTCCCTCCTCTCCCCCCCCCCCTTTTATCCTTCCCCCTCGCCCTCCCCCTCCCTCCGTCCGTCCCCCATGCCTCCCTCCCTCCATCCCTCTCATCCCCTCCCTCCCTCCCTCCCTCCTTCCCTCCCTCCGCGCTCGCACTCCCCCTCCCTCCCCTTCGCACTCTACCCCCCCTCTCTCTGTCTCTCTCTCTCTGTCTCTCTCTCTCTCTCTCTCTTTCCTACACACACTGACTAATGCTCCCATAATCACACGCGCGCGCACACACACACACACACACACACGCGCGCGCGCGCGCGCATTCCCACGTATCCACACGATTCAAAGGGCATAGCGGTTAGCCGAGGGAATGAGAAGGTCCAATTTTGCGTCTTGAGAATGATGTTACTGGGCCCAACATGCATGAAGCAGCGCTATTTTGGCGTGTTTGTCACATGCACAAAGGGTTGAGCCATTTTAGAAGTCATCGGCGAGCATGGTGCTTGTCTGTAAGACATTTTCTCTTATTTGGTGCAGCGCCGTATTTGATTGGTGGGGTGTCACGAGCGAGCTAGTGAAATATAGTCAACAACGAAGCAATGGGTGCAACTTAGATGAACTTAGCCATCATCCGCGAAAGATGAGATGTTAAGCAATGGGTGCAAATATGATAGGTAACCGAGAATGACACAAGGCCTTTATTTTAATATATTGCGTGGATAATGCGTGTAGTAGGTTTCACAATCGCAACGGCCGATAAAATGTTTTTGGTAAATTTCTATAGTATACCTCTAGAGGCCTCGTCAGCATATTGTCAGAAATGGGGCTTATCCGATGTATTTTCACGGAGAAAAACTGTATGTCCGCCGGTCAACGATCTATGCTGTCATATTCTATCGCTAAATACGAGCCCGATAACGACACAGGTCCGCCCACCGCACCAAACTCAGCATCTGGTGTTTGTAAGCGCGGTCCCACTCCAGACAAGGTACAGCGGCGCTGTGGGTGATAGGCTGTTGTTGGCTGCACTCGCTAGCAAGACAGCCGTCTCGATTTTCACGTTGTCAGCGTTTAGGTATACCTTTGGGTGGACGATAACTCGACAGCGCGCGACATTGATTCTGCTCTGCGCTACCGCTACCGCGACTCCGATGTCGCAGCGGCAGCAGACACTGGTGGTTGACGCGCTGAATTTTCTGGACTTTTTTTTCCCGCGCTTTGGCAAAACGAAGGACCCGTGGCGAGTGCTGGCTACAGGGCTCCGCCGAGCACGCGGCTTCTTGGAGGCCAGCCACGAGGCCGACTTAGATGTCAAGTTTGTGGTCGACAGTGGCTGGGGAAGCACCGAGGCAGGCGCCAAGTGGCGGAGCCGACGAGTTCGCGAGGTGCGAAAGGAGGACCGTACGAAGTTTGTGGGTATTGATACCTTGTTGACGGACTTGCTCAGAGCGTCTGGCGCGGAGGTGTACACGCCGGAGGGACTGGATGCGGACGACGTGGTTGCGCTTCTTGCGCACAACGCAGGCTCCGACAGCCTCATTCTCAGCGCCGACCGCGACATGTTTCGTTACGACCTGGCGAACGTCCAGGAGCGCGTCAAGGCGAGCTTTTATGTGGAAGAGGTGTTGCGAGGTGAGGTAACGCGAGTGCTGCGGCTCGTTTGTTGTCAACACGACACATCAGTGAACACTGAACAACACCAGTAGCGACTGGGTAACGAGGTGGCAAAACGCTATTCCGCCTTTGCACCTTTTCACTAACGGCGAAGCGATCTTACCTTCTCCATAGTTTTTGCCGGTATCGCATTCCCCTCGCCGGGTCGTGCAGGATTTGCTCTCAGCTTTCATTATCCGACTGCACACCCGTAGGCTCCGCGCCTGTCTGGCGCCTGGTGCTTCTCAACTCCGACAACCCGAGACGCAAGCAGGGCGTCTCGGCGCGCAGCATCGCGTCGCTGGAGGAAACTATGCTTTGGGAGCCGGAGCAGTGGCTTTTGCGCCGCTCTAAACTCGCAGACAAGGAAAACCACGTCTGCCCCCTCCCCCCTCCCTCTTCCTATCGGACAGAGAAGCCCACTTCTATGCGCTATCCCGACATTTAATGATATACCTAGGACTGGGGTATACGAGCAGCTCCGCGATTCGGATATAAGGAGTTTGCGGTGGTGGTGTGTTTGGGTGGTGGGGGGGGGGGGGGGGGTGTATGTGCGCGGCCGTGAGGGATGTTGCTTTTGCGTGGACAACCTTTCTACTGATTTGTATGCGTGTTTTTTAGCATTTGCATGAGTGCAATTACGATGTGGCAACTCTGTACGCATGTATGCAATTGATCACGGTGTGAATGATTCAAATTTTACATGTGTGTGTGCGGTACTTTGTGAATGAATATGTGTATGTGCTATGATTATTTGTGTGTGTGTGTGTGTGTGCGTGTGTGCGTGATTTAGTGAATACTTCTATGTGCGTTTGTTGTTGTGAATAGTTCAGTGGCATATAGGTATTGTGTGTGTGTGTGTGTGTGTGTGTGTGTGTGTGTGTGTGTGTGTGTGTGTGTGTGTGTGAGAGAGAGATTCAGTGAATATTTCCATGTATTGCTGTGAATAATCCAGTGCCGTGTAGGTACTATGTGTGTGTGTGTGTGTGTGTGTGTGTGTGTGTGTGTGTGTGCATGTGCGGATAACTTCGTGCCATTGGAATGACCTTGGGCGAATGTGTTACAAAATAATGTACGTGTGTGAGGATGTATGCATATGTGATCAACGGAATCGATATCAATGTCTGTTGGTGCGGTGATCACTGAGCGCGTAAATAGATCTAATCAATGTGTGAGTGAGTGCGTGCATGCGTGCATGTGTGTGATGAATAAATGTGTATGTGTAACTCACTTCTTTGCATGTTGCTATTGGGGTTATGCCGTTTTGACTTTTAACCCGTCTGAAACGCAGTCGTATGTCCGCGGGACCAGCGACTCGTTTGTGAAGAAGTACGGCAACTTGCACGGTCACTTGGCGCCCCTGCGTCATGCGGTGTACAAGTGGACAGGTCGCACCTCGGCGGTGGAAGAGTTGTACCCCGAGTGGGACAAGTCGGTCGGGGACGTGACGTGGGTGAAGGTTTCTGCGGTTCCTTCGGATGAGGGGTTGCCAGAGGAGGTGCGCTCTGTGCGCGCCCAGGGCCCCGTCGAGTTGGGCCGTGCGGCGCTGCGGTGGCTGGAGGCGCGTGACCCGGCCACAGCCGACCCTGTCGACGCGAGCAACATGGAACGCGGCTTCGCGCGCGCCATCCTCGTCGCGGAGCTAATGTGCTGTATTGACGGAGAGCAGGAATTGCTGGAGATGCTCACGTCGGTGACGGGTCACTCCGTCTGCGAGTCCTCCGCGCGCGCGGCTTGGCCGCCGAGGGAGTACATGGTTAAGACACACAATGTAGGGCGCACAGGAAGGGGCGGTAGTGGGCGGGCCAGAGGGCAGGTCTCTCTGTCGGCGCTGCCGTCCGCTGTGGAGAGTACCTGCGTTGCGGGCGGGTGTGGGCGCACCTTTACCGTGACGCCGGGAGAGGTGCACTGGTTCGCTTCGCGCGGCTTTGCTCTACCAAAGCGTTGCAAGCCTTGCCGGAACGCACGGCGGACGGGCGCGTAGCTGACTAGCTCCGTTTTCGCTCTCCGACAGATAATGTAATACCCGCACACACTCATACCCAAATACCTACATACACATTCGCTCTCTCTCTCTCTCTCTCTCCCTCTCTCTCTGCTCAAACACACACGCACCCTCACACACACACACACACACACACACACGCACGCACACATATATGCACAATTCAAAGGGCAAGTCGATCAGCCCAGGGAATGAGCGGGCTTAATTTCCAATTTTATAAGTTTAGAATGATCTCACTCACTCCAATTTGCATGTATTAGCGCTATTGTGAATGTTGTCACATGAACAAAGGGTGGGGCCATTGGTCAGCGGCGAGTGTGTTGCTCCATTGTCTATCATTTTTTTCTTTTGTAATGCAGCGCCGTATTTGATTGGTGGGGTATTATGTGCGGGCTGATAGACTGTAGTCAACAGCGAACGAATGCGCGACAATGCAATAGTAGATAGTCACTATGTAGGGCATGAAAACTTGATGACAGTTTGCATTCGATTGTTTTGGAGCTTTAAGAACGAACACAACCCGACACCCAAACTCCAACCTGTTAGATACACATCATTGTGACACACACACACACACCTGTCTGGAAGCAAGAAAACACCCCTCCACTCAAGTGGAACGGAAGGACAGGGAGGCCCCCGGCCTACATTGTACGGCATTGACACACATTGTACGACCTACATGGCCATACACGGAAGGGCCTTTCCCGCTCGGCTAGTCAGAAATTTCTTTTCCACGCTAGATACTCGAATACTGTTATGTTCGGGGACAGGACCAGTATCTCATGAGCCTTTACGACGAGGAGGGTACGGGTGTATTTTACCTAGCAGCTGGCGTTGGAGCTAGCGGCGGATAGCCGGGAAGCAACACCATGGCAAGGCGCTCGCTATCCGTCGACCAGCCTTGTGGGACTCGAGCCTCCCCTAGGGGCGAGGCGAGACGTTACAAATGCCTGAGGAGCGTCGTAGCAAGAGGAGCGACACGGTCTGGCGGCGGAGTTCCACATGATCGACCGCCGCTTGGAACACCCGGTACGGAGAGTTTTCGGCTAAATATGTCCGCACCCGACACCTTTTGAGAACGACGTATCGATCCGCGACTTCGGCCAACCCTTCCCCAGTCGGTACCCATTTCTCGATATAGAGTTATCGCAATGGCACGCTTCTTAAAAAGGGGGTCCTCTCACAGCGAAAACCACCGGGGGAGGTACCGGTGGATTCATCGCGATCAAACATGTGTTGGAACACACGCGGAGACGGACCGGGGACATGAGAAAATCTAACGCGGCGGGAGGAGCGCTTGGCAAATACCGCCTGAAGCTATAGAAATTGAAATCGAAATTGATATTGTTTACATGTACCGGGTGAAACGAGTTGTTGTCTCTTGGCCCTCCTAGCTCCGCCAACCAGAGAACTTATAAGCCGGGGCTAGACCGTGAACCTCCTACTCCTACCTCTCCAAGGATGTGTGGGGGGAGTTTTACTCCCTCCGCATGGAGTTGTGTGAGTCGTGGCGATAGTGGTAGTGCAACATGCAAAGGTGCGGTTGTGCTGAGGTAGGAGCGGTGTGCAGTTGTGTGGGATTTTAGGTGGTAGATGAGTAGGAGGTGATGTAGCCATTGAACAATATGCAAGTCGAGTTGTGATAGAATGCGGGTGATGTCTAGACGTGATTTAGATATGAGTTTATCGGGGGGTCAATGCGGATTGCGAGGAGGGAGGTAAGGCTAGTGATGGTAGAGGTGTAGGGCGTGCTGGTGCGGCTCGTGACGATTGGGAGAATGTCAATGTCAGCTCCTAGCTAGTGCCTCCGGAGAGGGTTGATCAGCAAGGTGAATTTATCGCGGATGAGCCATGCGGTGTGCGAGAGGTTTGTGTCGGTGCATTATTTCCATTCCCCAATTTGAATTTCTCTAATTGAAAATGAACGCCGCTTGTTGTTCGAGTGTCCGATGAATATGGGTTCGAGGAGGCGGATGAAGTCGGGTTTGTGGGCGGGGGGTCTAAGCGAGGGAGGAAGAAGTTCGTCGGGGACGACAACATGGCATGATGTGAGGGAGATGCCCTCGTCAGCAGCTACAAGGGGTGTTGGCATGTCAATGCGTGGCGGGTGGCAGTCAACGGGGGTGTTGATAATAAGGGGGGAGGCAAAGGATTTGATGGTTTGTTATCGAAGTCCGCGGTGATAGTTTCCCATCAGCCGCCGTCGTGTCGTTCCAATAGGGAGAGAAGCAATTGTAGAGCGCTATTGCGTCGATCTTGTCGGAGGCATGACATTGAGGGGCAGTTACCCGCCATGTGACTGTTGTTGGTGAGTTGTCCACACATCGGGCGGCGGAGGTTGGGGTTGTGCGCGAGGAGGCGGGTGTTGTTGATTCCCCACATGAACTCTTGTTGTTGTGTGAATTGAATGTGGATGAGAGAGGTGTGCTTGGCGTGGAATGATAAATCCTCTCCGTTCGAGGCGGCTCTCGTTAATAGGTCGTCGTGTTTGGTGGTGTTTGAGCGGGGGGTATGCTTGTGTATTATGCTTTGTTTGTGTGCGTCTGATTTGAAGTTGGTGTACCTCTAGGGTGTGCTGTGCTGAGTGTGCTCACCTTGTGGCTGAGGGATGAGTGTGTAGGGTTAGGTCCATTTGCTTATAAACCGGTGTCATATGGTGTGTCGGGGGGTATCCATCTGCGACTTGGTTGGCTAGCACGTTGTAGCGCGTCTGCGATGTCGTTTCCGAAAGGGTGGTTGTGTACTTTTATTTTGCCTAGGCGTGTGCGGATGACCGAAGCGCATCGGGTGTGGAGGGTGTGGGTGATGGATTCGAGGGTTTCGCGGTGGATGTGGTGTCGATAGGCAGAGGGGTAGCGCATGAAGCCTTGGATAAGGTGGAGTGAGCATGCCCTATCGGTCAGGAGGTGGGTGTGGCCGAATTGGAGGCCGGCGTCAATGCCTGCGAGTTCGGCGCAATTAATGGAGTGGGAGGGGTGGTGGAGGTTACCAAAATCTTTACGTGAGTGTCCGTGGCGGGGTGGGTCACGGCAGCTCCAAGTGGGGAGGAGCCTCCCTTTTTGGCGCCGTATGTGTAGCAAGAAAAGTCTTTCCAACTCCAAGCGAGAATTCATTTTGAGGGGGTACAGGTTAGTAACGTGCGTTCTGCCAGTGGGAAGGTGATGGGGTGAGTGGGGTTGGGGGGTCGTGGTGGTAGTAGATGCCTGCGGTGTGAGGTGTGTATATGTCGAGGAGGTTCGGGTTTGAGGGGTTGAGGTCGGGAGTGGGGAGAGTTATGTCAATTATGTATTCGAGGGTGTTGTGGAGAGCGGTCATGTCTATACTTGTGACGGGAGGGAGGACATTGCGAGGTGGTTAGAGACGAGGTATATGTCCACTTCCATCGTGTGCCGAAGGGAGTGGGTGTGGGGTTTCGGTGTGTTGGTCGGGGGGTAGGAAGGTGTTGGCGTCATTGGGGATGGTGTAGAGGTGGTGTGTAAGGGGATTTGATGTATTTGGAGTGGCGGTATTGTGTGTTCCCATCCCCATCCCATCCCCAATATGGGGCCTCCCGAGATCGTAATGAGGATGTCGTATGGTTACATTCTGCGGCTCCGTACAAGCACATGGCTGTTGATGTTATGCGGTCACTATTGCGGGCACAAATTCCAGTTGGTCCCGGTTGTATGGGCTTCGCTTCCGCTCTCTGGCAGTCTTGTGATGGAGGCTAAACAACCTAAGTTTAATACCGACCTTCGCACTCCGTCCTCCCCCCACGCCTTCCATTCATTATGTTCGTGACTATTATGCCTTTGCCATTGAGGACATGGGTCGATTGGCTCCTATGGCGGTTGATCTTGTTGATCGATTGGCTATTTTGGTGGCATCTCAACGTTTTCAAGCATGGGTGCGGCGGAATCTCGCTCTGTACGGTATGAAAGTTATGCCCGCATGAAGGAATTTGCACGGCGGTCTATATATATTCCCTTGTGTCGATTTCTTGGGGATTAACGTCGCGAGTTCATGCAACGCCTTTCTGTGGTTCTTCATTGAGCGCTGGATTCCTATCTTCGTGATGCCTTGTATGAGGGTGGTGCAGCTCATGTTGCCTGCCTCCCTGCGTTGAGACCTTACGTGCCTCTTTTCTTTTCTTTTCTTTTGATTTCTTTGGATTCTAACGCTTTTCTGTCATAAAGTTTTGCACGGTCGTCAGCACAAGTTTAGTCATCCTTTTTCAACGAGCTAAAGTACTGTTATGTCCTAAACACCCTACAAGCCAAACACCCGCACTTCGCAAAAAGCCTTATTTCACTAGTAACTTTTAAAAAACATCTTACAAGAAAAAGCAATGGAGGCCACCAAGCAAAAAGAAGAAAAGAGGAAAAAAGCTAAGCCCGAGGAACAAGAAGGCATGCCACAGCATCGGCACTTCCCTCCTCAAAAGCGTCGCGGAGATAGGAACCCATAGTGTCATGAAGAGCAGCAGAAAGACGTTGCATGAATTCACGTCGCACATCCCCTAAAAAACGCCGAAACGGAACATAAGTAGATCGACGAACAAAATGCTACATACGGACATAACTGTCATAGCGCAAGGAACGAGAGTCAGCGGCACCCATGCCAGGGAAGCGACGAACATCCACCAAAATAGCCAAGCGATCAACCAACTCAGCCGCCATCGCCGCCAACCGGCCCCCATCCTCCATGGCGAAGGGATAGTACTCATGGATGGACTCAACCAAAGGCGTGCCAAGCAAAGCAAAAGTGCGGAGGTCCACATCTTGTTTGCCATGTTGAGCTCCCAATGCAAGGCTGCCAGGGAGTGGGAGGCGAGCACCTATACGAGGAACATGGGTGTTCGTGCGAGCACTTGTAGCCGTCACATCAACAAGAAGATGACGGTGCGGAGCCATGAAGTCAAACCAAACCACATCCCCAGGGCGATCTCGTGAAGCTCCCGACCGAATACGGCGGACCTCCAACCGCAAGTCCCGGCCCTTAGTAGCCCCCGCTGCAAGCATGGATTCTTCAAGCACTAGTAACTCCGGACTCTATTACGGGAATAAGAGTGCATATCTGCTTTTTCTTGTAAGAAACTATCACTAATAAGAGTGGATATCGAGCAGAGAATATCATCGCTACCAGGATTCCGACTCGACGACGACAGCAGGCCAGGCCAGCCAGGGGGCGCCAATGTCTTTCACAGAGCGACGAGGCAGCGCGCTCAGCCTCTATTCCGTCTCTATTAAGTCAATACTGCTGCTACCCTCCTGCTACTATATAAACAACACCGTGTCCGATGTCGCAACGGCAGACACTGGTGGTTGACGCGCTGAACTTGCTGGACTTCTTTTTCCCGAGCTTCGGCAGGAACCGGGATTCTTGGGATATGCTGGCGAAGGGGTTCCGCCGAGTGCGCGGCTTCCTAGAGGCCAGCCAAGAGACCGGTATTGACGTAAAGTTTGTCGTCGACAGTGGCTGGAAGAGTACCGAGGTCGGCGCCAAGTGGCGGAGCCGGCGAGCGCGCGAGGTGAGGAGTGAGAGGCGTAGAAAATTTGTATGTGTGGATACGGTGCTCACCGACTTTCTCCGAGCGTATGGAGCGGAGGTGTACACGCCGGAGGGACTGGACGCCGACGACGTGGTTGTGCTTCTTGCGCACAAAGCGGGCCCTGACAGCATCATCCTTAGCGCAGACCGCGACATGTTTCGTTACGATTTGCCGAACGTCCGGCAGCGCGTATTCTCAGGCTTTCGTCTGGAGCAGGTCGTGCGACAAGGTAATCAGGCGACGCGACGCTATGGTATGGTTGTATTCGACAATATATGGGTGTTCATAATACATTTATTTAGTGTTTGCCACTCGCTCAGCAAAGCTATTTTGGGTTATTTAATTAGCGCGCACGGTTTCGAGTTTCTACGCTGGCTGGTACGAGCAAATTTCTCCTCGTTATTTTCGCGCGACTCAGTGAGGCACTCCGCCTCCGCAGCGGGTCGTGAAGCTTGGGGGCGGTAAGGCGGGTCTCAGTAGTCTTCTTCTGCTGGCTGCGTAGGCTCCACGCCCGCCTGGCGCCTGTTGTTGCTCAACTCCGACAACCCAACACCCAAACATGGCGTCTCGGCGCGCAGCATCGCGGCGCTGGAGAAAACGGTGCCTTGGGAGCCGGAGCAGTGGCTGTCGCGCCACACCACGAAGCTGGTGAACGTTGAAAACAATGTCCGTCCCCAGCCCCTTCGTCTACGGATCTACCCGAACCCTTGTTCAGTGCTATCCCTCACGAGCGTCAGACTGCGTTATCCTTGAATTGTCGCGGGTTGCAGAGTCAGGTGAGCAGGATCACAGGGCGGGAAAGGGGATAGCTGTACGTGTGAGTACGTTTTGCTGTGTGTGTGTGTGTGTGTGTGTGTGTGTGTGTGTGTGTGTGTGTGTGTGTGTGTGTGTGTGTGTGCGTGTGTGTGTGTGAGGCGCAGTATTGTGAGTGTGAGAATGTGTATGCATATATGTGAATGGGTGGCTGAGTCAATGTTGTGGGTATGGGTGTGAGTATTATTTCTTTCTGATAACAGCCCCACGTTGCGTTCTGAAGCTCAGTCGTTCATCCGCGGGACCAGCGACTCTTTTGTGAAGAAATACGGCAACTTGCACGGCCACCTGGCACCGCTGCGTCATGCGGTGTACAAGTGGACAGGGCACAGCGCGGCGGTGGAAGAGTTGTACCCCGAGTGGGACAAGTCGCTGGGGGGCGTGACGTGGGTGAAGGTCTCCGCGGTGCCCTCGGAGGAGGGCCTGCCGGAGGTGGTGCGTTCTGTGCGCGCCGAGGGCGCCATCGTGTTGGGCAGTGCGGCACTGCGGTGGCTGGCGACGCGAGACCCGGCTACTGGGACTACCGGCCGCCGCCGCCGTAGGTTTGACCCGGTCAAAAATGAACGCGGGTTTGCGCGCGCTGTCCTCGTCGCAGAGCTGATGTGCTACCTCGATGGGGAACGGCAGTTGCTGGATATGCTGCAAGCGGTGACGAGGCGCACCGTGCACGAGTCCTCCTCGGGGTGGCCACCGAGGGAGTACGTCGCGACGCCGAGCGATATCAGTGCGCGTAGTGATGGCGAAAGACACGGGCAGCAGCGGGGTGGGACGAGGGCAAACTCGATGAGGGCAGCTTTCCAAGGCGGCGTTGCCGGCCGCGGTGAAGGCCGCCTGCAACGTACGAGGCTGTGGGCTCACGACGTCGCCCGGTTGAGGGGCGTATCGTTTCACTGTGCTCGGCGGGTGAACTGTGCCCGAGCGGTGCAAGCATTGCCGTTGCGCATGGTAAGGACTCCCCACGCCCGCCCTCCCCCCGCCCGTTCCGCACCCGTCTCTCCCAACGCAGACCAATGATATCTGCAGTGCATTAACACCGTGTCTTTCGGCCTTCGTTCGGGCAGTGTTTCGCGCGGGCGACGGTGTGACATCGGAGTGAAGTGTTTGTGTCATCAGCTGCTGCTGAGTCGTCAAGATTGAGCGACGGGCGTGTCAGCGTGCCGCCTATATCCTCGCTATTGACGATCACTATCTCTCGAATGTAACCACGATCGTAGAAGGACAGTGGTCACAGTCAATTGACGGACGCGCAATATCATATGCAGTTAGAATCAGCCTTGGCGGCTCCTCAGCCGAGTGAAATTCGGTGCGGAGACGCCACTGCTTCCACAACTTTGCAGAAAGACAGCAGCGTAGCTTGTGTACTGCACACAAATACAAAAAGAACAGTGTAATATCATATGAGGCGACGATTAAGGAATAGCAAGCGAGTTTTACGAAACAGATTACTATAGAAAGACCTTTTATTTGCCGTGGCGTTTCTAATTGACGGAAAGGAGTAAATTAATTAAGCAGGGGCTAAGATGGACGCTGGGAAATGAACCCTAATATATGAGACCGCTCGATCAGATAAGCATATTTGCTGCAATAATGATAGTAGGAACATGTTTTCCTTCTATTTATGTGCAACGGAACATTTGTCGCACATAAATATAGATGACGCCTTTTTTTAACTGGGAAGCTCGACCTGCTCACAAACGCACGTCACCCACATATCGTATATGCCATGGCACGTCGAGTAGCGACCGCACATCCAAAGTTGACGGCGGTGAAACTGCACATTTATTGTCAACGCCCATTCGATATGGTTCACCAGAATAACACCACCCATCAGCGACTGCGACTAAAGCATCAATGCTCCGTCATCATATACTTGGCACGTTGAATTGGTTTGGATGAAGCTAAGCAGCTCATCAGCGAATGGACATTTTGCTCTAGACCGATAAATGCAATCGTTATACAAATAAAACTTCATAACATACGACACCGCATTTTTCCATTTGTTATTTTCGATTCACAGCCGTGTCGAGACCCGGTGGATGGCACGTCACTCGTCTTTTTATTTGAGTATGTGGCGTGCCATCATACATGATTCATCGCGTGTTGCATATTCACTGATGTGGTCCATGTTCATACCGATGTTATTACTTACGGCAAGGATGCGAATAGCCGGTGGCGATCTGTGTGTGGCGACGTGTTTGCAGCTCGCACTCGACCGCGCTCTGCTCCTTACATTGTAGAGAGCTGGCGAACGGGCGGCGTTCATTGTCATACGCGCGACATGGTCGAGCCTGTTTGTGTTCGTAAGGTGCGATGAGAGCATGCGCACAACTCTCGAATCGCGCGGTTTTATTGAAGTCCGAAGTCGTTCCCCAGGACTCGGCAACAATAACTTGTTCAAAACATAGTTTTAAAACGCTCGTCTGGTTCTCACCCATAATGCGCCAGCATGTATTTTTTCCCTTTTCCAACCCTTAATCATTACATGTATTATGGTTGCCACATGACGTACGCTGCATTGGAATTCTTTTGAGATACTCTGTCAGTGTTGACTCGCCTCCGTGCCTGCTGCCGTCCCTAATCCTCGGAAGACTGTACCTACTCCATCAGCAATAAACACATTGTAGCAGCAACCTTTTTTCCTTGGAGGAAGGGAGGGCGTATGCGGAAAATAACATCGAGGTGGGCGTCTGGAAAAAAGCTGGCGCAAGCTCGTCACATGTTTTGGACAGTGCGTATAGTATAAAAAAGATACAAGCAGCGTCATTGCTGTCCAAATGATTGATGTGCAACGGTGAAAGTGCACTCACGATGCATGCTGCGCCGTCGCAATATTACCACAACATATGCAATTAGCATCATCTCGCAAGCAAATAAAAGCTCTAATTGTGGAGCGGAGACAATGTCTTGAATGATTCATCCTACTGCATTAATTTTCTAGAACCTGTGTGTGTGTGTGTGTGTGTGTGTGTGTGTGTGTGTGTGTGTGTTTGCCGGTGTATCGCGTATCATCAACATGTGTAGTCTTACGGTTGGGAAAATGCAGGTAGATGGAGGATAGCGCACCTTTTGGGAATTGAATTTGAATCCGTCTTCAAATGCTGCGCATCTCTACGATGGGTACAGTAGCATTGATTCAATGGTCGCATAATTACATCTAGAGAGGCCGTGTGGTTGTTGTTGTTGTTGTGGTGGTGGTGGTGGTGTGTATGTGCGTGTGTGTGTGTGTGTGTGTGTGCATGTGTGTGTGTGTGTGTGTGTGTGTGTGTGTGTGTGTGTGTGTGTGTGTGTGTGTGTGTGTGTGTGTGTGTGTGTGTGTGTGAGAGAGTGTGTGTGTGTTTGTGCGTGCGCGACATCAGCAGCAAGGCATTACCTAGTAGCTATCAATAATGCAATGTTGTTCTTGTAATCATTACCGCAAGCACTACTGGTAATGGTCATTCGTGCTTTGAGAGGATATTCGCTTTCAGAAATACGTCGGACATTATAATGCGACAAAAATATTGATGAACGCACTGCTTCACCAAAAACTATATACGCAGATTGACCCAACACTTATTATGTCAGGTCACCGGCAAAACGACCGTCCTCCTAGTATTTTACTATAAATAAATATGTAGTAGCATTATCAGCCAGCGCTGGATACCGCGAAAGGCACAGGAAGTGCATGCTTCATCCATGGATTACAAGGAGAACATGAGCACGGACAGGGACAAGGAAAATGGGAGGGGAAACAAAAGTGCATGCTTCATGGATGGGCGAATTATGTAAGTAGAGATCCTTGCGGTTATGTCTTTTCTCTTGTGTGTGAAAAAACGGATATTATTCTATACGAGTGGCCCGTGGGGATATTATTGTATTGCGAGTGGCCTGTAGTTCTTTTTGCTTGTCGTTCTTCGTGTTTTTGTAATCATGTAAGCACAATCCTTACGTCTCTCACCATGTATTTTTGTCATCATTAAGATAGTCCATGGAGGCCCATAGTCGTGATACTTATTTTTCACACACACACACACACACACACACACACACACACACACACACACACACACACACACACACACACACACACACACACACACACACACACACACACACAGCACACACACACACACACATACACACACACACACACACACACAAACACACACACACACACACACACACACACACACACACACTTTCTTCTCTCTCATTATGTATTTCTTGTAATTATGCACGCACATCCTGCGTGTCTCACTTTGTATTTTTGTAATCAAAGAAATACTGCTCCTGTACCCATTGTAGCGATGCGCAGTAGTTAAAGACGTATCCTACTTCCAATCCCAAGAAGTGCGCCATACACTTCGTCGACTTTTTTCCAAATCGACTTAGTATAGAATTTACTCGTCGATCTACTTATGTTCCGTTTCGGCCGTTTTTCATCATAAACGGGAAAATACGCTTGATCGCATCAGCTTCTCTTGCGGTTTTAGACTCCGTAGCGATAGAGCATCATTTACCCAATAAGTGGGTGATGTATATAGATTGAATAGGCATAAGACATGTACTTAAAATGTTGGTCCTCGCATCTTAGCATTCCAGCGCTCGACCGAAATCGGACTTTGAACTCGCCATAGTGTTTTGGACGAAGCGCTGCCGTTTATGATGAAAGGCGGCGCAATTCTCAAAGCTGTGTTCTCAATCCTCATGCACGGTGTGTTACTAACGGATGAGGGATTAGAATGTCCAAAAATGTCCAAAGATGACGCATGTGACGACCGCAAAGGCGTCGCAAAAGGAGCAAATTAGCCGCATATAATTAAACCAATTTTGGTAGGGTATTTTGTACTGTGAAGGATGGATGGTTTTGTGTGTATGTTTTGTGTGCATCCCCCAAGAGTTGGGAAGTCTGACGCTTTCACCCTGGCCTTGCTGCAGGCGTGAATTACAGCCACATGGCCATGATTGAGCGCCTCCCGTCGGGACTGCCTCAAAAGTTTATTGCGGTATGGCAAGCTGCCTCTCGACTGGCAGGTGCGCATCTTTTACCTCCCAGAAAATGAAGCGAAGCAAGTTTGACTGTGTGGTGCTGCAAAAGAAAGAACGGCCGAAAGCACTGCAAAAGGAAGACACAGTGGGCACACCTCTGTGTTGGCTGGACCGATCATGAATGGTCGACATGCGCCCTGGATATATACGCGTGACTTGCCTCCTTGCAACATAATATAAGTATACTATCATTAAGCTTTAGATAAATTTTTGATATTCGAACGGCTTATTCCGAGGGTATCCGTAAAATATCATAGACAATTAAAATATGAAGCATTTCGTTCGTCGAACTACTTCTGTTCCTATTCGACGTTTTTGGGGGGGGATGTGCGACGTGAATTCATGCAACGTCTTTCTGCTACTCTTCATGGCACTCTGGGTTCCTATGTCCGCGACGCTTTTCAGGAGGGCAGTGCTGACGCCGTGGCATGCCTTCTTGTTCCTCGGGCTTAGGTTTTTCCCTCTTTTCTTCTTTTTGCTTGGTGGCCTTTACTGCTTTTTCTTGTAAGATTTTTTTTTTACTTTTTTCCAAATCGAAAATATCGCATTTCATGTATCGAACTCAATCGAGCTGATGATAAGTGGACACACCGAGAGAAAGACACAAAAAGAAACATACACAGATTGTATAAATCAAATCTGGGAGGATGCTTTGGCAGTAGTACTTTGTCTGGTACCATGCATCTTAGCGAGACGCAGTAGTAGTCAGTTCCGATCTCACCCGTACATTTATAACACCGGGTACCCGTACCTGGTTCCTTTCAGTACCTGTACTACCATCGTAGCGACGCGCAGTAGGTAGTGATGAACCCACCCGTAACATTGCGCAGTAGTTCATCGTGGAGATTGCGTTATTTGGCGCAAATCCTTTTGTTTTGCAAATTAATATTGTACGAGTATTCACCCCCGTACGTCGTTGTGTACCTTATATGTGTCTCACTTTGCATTTTTGTAATCATTGAGATAATCCATATATCCCCATAGTCGTGATACATATTTTTCACACACACACGCACACACACACACACACACACACACACACACACACACACACACACACACACACACACACACACACACACACGACACACACACACACACACACACACAAACACACGACACACACACGACACACACACAGCACACACACACACACACACACACACACACACACACACACACACACACACACACACGACACACACACACACACACACACACGACACACACACGACACACACACAGCACACACACACACACACACACACACACACACACACACACACACACACACTTTCTTCTCTCTCATTATGTATGTTTTGTAATTATGCACACACACCGCGTGTGTGTCTCACTCTAAATTTTTGTAAACTCGAAAATACTGCTCTTGTACCCATCGTTCGTATCGACGCGCAGTAGTATCCCAATCCCAATAACCTATACACCAAGTCAATCTTTTTCCAAAGATTTTTTATCGCATTTATAGTACCGAATCCGATCGAGCTGATGATAAGGGGACACACCGACACACACACACACACACACACAAAAACACAGACACGTTCACACACACACACACACACACACACACACACACACACACACACACACACACAGATTTTAACAAAAAAATGTAGTGGGAGAATATGGGATAGGATAGGATGGACTTCATAAATGAGTAACTTGACAATATTTGTCGAGCATCTGAGCGTTGATGACACATTTCGATGAATACGACATTATTTTCGTGTAACAGGGTCCCCGACCCATCCAATAACAGTCCCATCGACACGACAGACAGCGCGCAACATATATGCGCGATCGATTAATACACGCAACTACGATGAGAGTCGTTTTGAAGCGAGTAGCGTGTCTATCGACACACACACACACACACACGTCGCAGCATCATGAACTGTAGGCATATGCATGCCTGTCTACCCATTCTGTTTAACCACGTATT